>KV723177.1:0-14527 GCA_000500205.2 Phytophthora lateralis | reverse complement strand
GGGGGGTCTAGTGGTTGTGTCACCGAGTTGATTGCCAATTTGTTGTTGTTGATGATGTTCTATAGCGTGTACTGCTGGTACCTGCGCAGGATCTGCTGCAGCTGGTAGTGCACCTCGCCGGCGCTGGGACGAACGCTCGGGTCCAAGTTGACGCAGGCGTGGCCCAAACTCACGAGGGCCGACGGGGCGTTCTCCGAGAAGTCGACTCGGACGCGCCCCATTGCCACCATCTCCATCAATGCCGTCTCCGAGACCTTCTCGCCCGACTCGGACGTGATGGTGGCGATCGCGCTCGCGTACGGAGGCTAGTGCGAGTCGAGCTCAGAAAGCACGACGCCGAACGAGAAGATGTCGGCGCTCGTGTCGTAGTGCTCCCCCATCATGACCTCGGGCGCCATCCACCGCCGCGTGCCCACGCCGGCTGTCATGGTGTCCACCGTCCACTTGCGCGAGACGCCAAAATCCGTGAGCTTGGCGTCCCCGTCCGAGTTGAGTAGGATGTTCATGGACTTGAGGTCGCGGTGCAGAACCACCGGCTCCAGTGAGTGCAAGTACGTGAGCGCCTGCGCCACATGCAGCGCGATTTTGGCCTTGTCGACGTCGAAGCCTCGTGCGCGGTGCTCCACACGGTCGAAGCGCCTCAGCAGCGAGAACAAGTCTCCGCCCTCCATGAACTCGGACACTGCGCAGAGATCACTGAGCGCGTCCCACGCCACGCCCACGAACCGAACGATGCGAGGGTGCTCGATCGTCGCCATCATCTTGATCTCGCAGAGGAAGATGTTAATCTGGCGCATGTCCTTCCTCTTCTCGGGTAGCAGAACCTTCATCGCCACGCACTCGCCACGATACAGACCGTGGTAGACGGCCCCGTGGCCGCCTTCACTAATCAATTCCTTGCGAATAAGCTTCTCCATCGGGATACGCGCCGCCGTGATGACTTCGTCCTCCCACAAACTGGAACTCGATTTGCCGGACTTGATGTTCTTGATCGACCCCGTGCTGCTCTCGAGACGCAGCGCGGAATCAAGGTTGGCGGTGCTGTTGAGGTTGACCGTCCGGTCGAAGTTATTGAGGTTGTGAATGGTGACCTCGGACGATGGAGTCAAGCTCTCCAGCGCGATGGCGTGGGCCGCCGGGAGAGTGATGGGCGCCATGGCGTACGAGGCATCGAACGACGGCGACCTCGGGGTCATTTTCTGTTTCCTGCGGCGGTAAATCCAAAACGCGATCCCCGCGATCAGGAGAACTGCAAACACTGCGCCCGCAACGATGCCGATGACGGCTCCCGTGCTCGTACCTGGTAAATGACAGCAAACGATGGTAAGTCAACCGATTCGATCGTATCGAGCACCGATGTCTCACGACTCACCGCCACTGCTTTCAACGGTGGTGAGGCCCGACGATGCATCGCTGTCGGTGAAATGGGAGTCCTTCTGAATGACTACTGTCGTCGAAGCGTTCGCGCTCGCAGTCGCAGAAGCAGGAGCTACCGTCGCCTCCGGCACAGAGCTCGAGCTCGAACTGGAACTGGAAGCGGGCGCCGATGTAGAGATTGCTGTTGTCTCTGCGGTTGTGACTATAGTAGTGGCGGTAGGCGTCGACGTCGTGCTTGTCGATACCGATGCAGTAGTCGCCGGGGTCTCTGTAGTCACCGCTGGTGGTGCATTGGTGGGTGTCGGCGTCGTTGTCGGTGTCCGAGTCGTGGGTGTGGGTGTCCTAGTCGTTGGTGTGGGTGTCCTGGTCGTTGGAGTTGGAGTGGTTGTCGGGGTGGGGGTGCTAGATGTCGAGGTGCCCGTCACGGTATTCGCCGTGTCGGCGATAACGTCGAATAGTGACATGGTGCTATGGTCGAGTTCGGTGGGGACAAGATCCTATTTCCTCCCCGTCGAAAGCTAACCCCAACACACACTGCTTATGAGGCAGCCTGCGAGTTCCGAACTGGGCTACATGTATTGGGGGGAGCTTTCTGCATAGCAGAAGCGGCATTGGAAAGTGCGTGAGGACCGTGTCAACGACGCTCATCAGCAGGCCGATTTGCTTCAAAGTGTCGAGGTCTATGCACGGATCACATCCGCCGCAACATCCTGGGCCGCATGGAGCGCCGCACGACCACCGCAGCATGCAACATTTACCGGCGCTTTGGAAAGTTTTCGGTGGCGGTGGCACTGGATCTGGATAACGAAGCGTGACATTCAATGCAAGCAAGACTACGGTCTCGCCTCTGCTGAAACTTCTACACCGTGTACAACTCGAAGGACTGCAGCAGCAGTTGCAGCTGGTAGTGCGCTGGGGCGAGTGGTTGGGTTCAACCTCACGCACGCGCGGCCCAGGTCCGCTAGCGCCGTCGGCGCGTTGGCCGAGAACTCGACACTCACGCGGCCCATTGCTACGAGCTGCAGCAGCGCAGCGTCGGGTACCCGTTGGCCGCTGTTCGTCATTCGAGCTTCCGCGTACTGATGCACGTGCGAGTTCAATTCCGAGAGAACGACGCCGAACGAGAAAATGTCGGCGCTGGCGTCGTACCGGTCGCCCAGCATGACCTTGGGGGCCATCCAGAGCGACGTGCCTACCGCGGCGGTCATGCTGCTGAAGCTGTATTTGCGGGCGACCCCAAAGTCCGAGAGCTTGGCATCCAGTTCGGACGACAGCAAGATGTTCCTCGACTTGAGGTCGCGGTGCAGCACCTTGGGATCGAGCGAGTGGAGGTAGGTAAACGCCTGGGCCGTTTGGAGGGCGATTCGAGCCTTGTCGAGGTCAAACCCTCGAGGTCGCTGCTCCTGCTCGAACCGGTCGAGCAGAGAGCGCAGGTCGCCCCCTTCCATGAACTCCATGACGGCCGACAGATCTGAAAGCGAGTCCCAAGCCACGCCGTGGAACCCCACAATGCACGGATGGTCGATCGTCGCCATCATCTTGATCTCGGCCAGGAAGGTGTTGATCTGGCCGAGGTCCTTCTGCTTTTCAGGGAACAGGACTTTGACGGCAACGAGCTCCTCGCGATAAAGACCGCGGTAGACTTCTCCGTAGCCGCCGGAGCTCAGCAACGCCGTCGTCGTGAGCTTTTCCATCGGGATCCGCATGGCAGTGATCACCTCGTCATCCCACAAGCCGGAGCGCCCCGTTCCGCCCGACGTCGCACTGTCCGCTTATGCAGTGTGGAGTGGGCCGAACGACACGGACGTCGACGACGTCTCGAACCGCTCCGTGCCTCGAGTGTTGAAGACGGGGATATTTCCCGTCGCGCCAAGCCTTACGTGGCCGATCGAGCTCATCCGCAGTCGCCGCCTTCGTTTCAAGCACCAGCTTACCAGGAGAACGATTAATAGCAGTGCTCCCAGCGCACCCAGCACGAGACCAACAACGGTGGCAGTGGTAACCCCTGTGTCGGCCGTGGTGTCGTCTGTAACCCCAGCTTCGCCATCTCCTTGACTGCTGCTAGATCCGCTTTGGCTGCCCACTACGACGGTGATGTAGCTATGGCTCTGACTCCCGCGAAGTTGCGCACCGCTCGAGCCGCTGTCGCTTGAGACAGACACCCCGGAGTCGTCTTTGCTGGCACTTTCTGTCGTGCTTGGTGCGGCAGTCGAACTCGATGCGACCGGTGCTTGCGTCGACGCAACAGGCGACCATGTCGTGTCGGACTCGCTGGAAGTGCTTCTCGAATCGGAAGTCGGTGTCGCAGTTGAAGCCGAAGGCGATGAAGTGGTCGAGCTGGGTGTAGAAGTGGTTGGTACAGGCGCGGATGTGGTTGAAGCCGGCGTGGCGGTGGTGCTTGCTGGAGCGGATGTGGTGGTGACGGACGGCGTGGCTGTGGTTCTTTTTGGCGTTGCAGTGGTCGACGCAGGGGCCGACGTTGCGGGTGAATCCGAAGCCTCTGTGTCGGTGCTAGTGGTGGCTCCTGTTAATGCGTTGGTAGTGGATTCGACCGTCCCAGTCACCGTGCTTACAACGGACCCGATAAACGATTCCTTCATCTCGTCTCGTTAGTATCGAGAAAGTGTCGAGCTACACAGCGACTAGCAAGCAACACAGCTTCTGATACGATCTAAACGCACAGAGACCCCTCCATCGCAGGGCCACACAACCACGACACTCTTCCCTGGTCAACATCCACGCTCGGGTCAAGCCGATCTCTGACCGACACGAAAGTTTAGCACCATGCCACGTCATGGCTTCATCTGGTCGCAGTTGCATCCCGAAGAGACGAGGCCCGTGGGCAACTCCGGTCAGGAACTTGCAATCTTGGATAGCAAATCCAGTCTTTAATAAAGACTCTCTATCGTGGCTCCCGGCCGCGATCGCATGACGAGTCCTTACGTTGTGTCAACAAGACCCAATTCACGCATGATGCACAGCGGAAAAAATCCATGAAGTTCTCGCAGGTCAAAGTTCGCTATCGGATAGGGACAACTTGGTGAATCGAATGCTATGTGCAAGGAGGGCCACAAACGACAGACCTGTTGAAACTTTGAGGTGTCGGAAGACTCACGCTATTATGACCGCTCTAGGTGCTAAGACCTGCTTGTCAGATCGTGTAAGCCTCGTACATTCGGAGGATGACTTGGAGTCGGTACAACACCTCACTGGCACTCGGACGCGCTGTTGGGTCCAGATCCACGCACGCGTGACCCAGTTCTACGAGCTCTCGCGGGGCATTGGCCGAGAACTCGATGCGTAGTTGGCCGGAAGCGACCATATCGAGTATCGCAGTATCGGAGACCTTCTGTCCGTTCAAGGACCACGTCTCCCGGTACGGAGGCAGGTGCGAGTCCAATTCCGAGAGCACGATGCCGAACGAGAAAATGTCGGCGCTAGTGTCGTAGTGCTCCCCCATCATGACCTCGGGTGCCATCCACAGCGCAGTCCCCACGCCTGCCGTCATGGTGTCCACACTCCACTGTCTGGACACCCCGAAATCCGTGATCTTAGCTTCCAGCTCGGACGTCAGTAAGATGTTCATGGACTTGAGGTCGCGGTGGAGCACGATCGGGTCAAGGGAGTGCAGGTAGGCCAGCGCGTGGGCTACCTCAAGTGCAATTCGAGCCTTGTCAAAGTCAAATCCGTGCGACCTCTGGACGTCCTCGAAGCGCTTGAGCACCGAGTGCAAGTCGCCACCGTCCATGAATTCGGACACGGCGCACAGATCCGTGAGCGAGTCCCATGCCACGCCGATGAAGCGCACGATGCGAGGGTGGTCCACCTTCGTCATCATCTTGATCTCAGCGAGAAAGTCGTTCACTTCATGCAGCTTCTTCCTCTTCTCAGGCAGTAGCCGCTTGATCGCCACACGCTCACCTCGGTACGTGCCGAGATACACTTGTCCGTGTCCCCCATAGCTGATTAGTTTCGTTGTTGTGAGCTTCTCGAAAGGGATACGCATTGTGGTGATGGCTTCGTCTTCCCACATGGCTATCGGCATACTCGAGGAGCTGGAAGAGGCGCTGCTTTCCAAGTTCTTTGTGTGGAATGGAGACAGCAATCCTATCATGGGCGTCTGAGCTCCAGAAGGAAGGTTTCCCGCCGTCATATACACGCTCAGAGGGGTTGAAGACATCGATTTGCGGAACCAGCGCTTGTGCCGACCGAACCACAAGCACAACAGCCCCACAAGAAGAACTACGCACGACAGCGTAATGCCAACGATAGTCTCCGAGTTCAGGCCTGTGGACACACGAGTGAGCCAATCTACAAGAGAGCAGAGCTGTTAAGGCATCGACAACGCACCTTGGCCTTCGTTTCCTGATGGATCTGCGTTTTCACTGGAAGCAGCGCTGTTGCTGCTGCCGGAACCCGGCTTCCAATCACTTTGGTCGTTGACTCCGCTGCCTCTGCTCACTGACTCCGCTGCTGACGATGCGTCTGTACTGGAGGGCAGGGAAACCTCCCCAAAGGATAAACTACCCAAAGCGCTTGGTGCGTCCGACGTACCAGAGGAGCTCGAAGTTGGGGCGACAGTTCTTTGCGCTGGGGAAGCTGTAGTTACTGTCGGTGTCGAAGTGTCGGACGTACCAGAGGAATCCGCGGTCGGAGTGGCAGTTCTTGGCGCTGGGGAAGCTGTAGTTGCTGCGGGCGATGAGGCTGCGGAACTTGATCCACTCTGGCTTGACGTCGTTGTTGATACGGAGGAAGAAGCCGAGGAGCCTGTCAACGTGTCTGCTGTAGCTTTGACCGCATCTGCGATCGTGTCTACAGCGCTATTGATAAGGGATTCGTGCATCCCGTCACCTTGGACACCGATCTAGTTCTGCGACAGCCTCGACTAGCGGCGATACCGGTCAATTGCATCACTCGCCTTCATGAACATGTAGCGGCTCTTACTGGTCTCAGTAGAAGCTGCTCGTCGCCATTCCCATGACCTTGTTGCCTATCTAAACTGCTGGTAGTCAGCATTATTGATTCTTGTGAGCAACGCGGCCAACCTTTAAGACTACTAAGTGAACTACGGCTTATTAACCACGGCATATTCATGACATCCACACTACAATACAATCCGAGTCTTATAGCGTGGCGTTCTCGTACATGTTCATAATGAGCTGCAGGCGGTACAGCACTTCGCCTGCATGGGGTCTTGCTTCAGGGTCGAGGTTCACGCACGCGTGAGCCAAATCGACCAGGGCCTGCGGTGCGTGTGGGGAAAATTCCACTCGAAGGAGCCCCAGCGACACAAGCTGCAGCAACGCGGTGTCTGGGATCACGCGACCCGAATCGGTTTCTTTGGCCGCAGCGTACGGCAGCACGTGCGAGTCCAGTTCGGACAGAACGACGCCAAAGGAGAAAATGTCTGCACTGGAGCCGTATCGCTCCCCCATCATGACCTCCGGAGCCATCCACATGGACGTGCCGACGCCAGCGGTCATGGTTCGGTCGCTACTTTCTCGAGATACGCCGAAGTCGGTGACCTTGGCCTCCCGGTTCTCAGCCAACAGGATGTTCTTCGATTTCAGGTCTCGGTGAAGCACCAAAGGGTCAAGCGAGTGCAGATACGTCAGAGCATGGGCCACGTGCAGCGCAATACGTGTCTTCTCCAGGTCGAAGCCGTGAGGGCGGCGCTCTTGGTACTCGACGTAGTTGAGCAGTGATCGGAGGTCTCCACCCTCCATGTACTCGGATACACAGCAGAGATCCATGAGCGAATCCCAAGCCACACCGACTAGCCGTACGATGCGAGGATGTTCCAAAGCCGCCATCATCTTGATTTCGGATAGGAAGGCATTGATATGGTGGAGCGTCTTCCTCGATTCGGGCAATAGCGTTTTGATGGCGACCGGTTCTCCGCGATAAGAGCCGCGATATACCATGCCGTAGCCCCCTTTGTTGAGCAGTTTCCCTTTCGTGAGTTTCTCTAGCGGTATGCGCATCGCTGTGATCGTGTCGTCTTCCCACATGCTGCCCTGGGCCGCCGTGAGGAAGGACGCCGAATGGCCTCCTCTCTCTTGTCGAGGTCCGCCGGTGTACGGACCCGTGGATGAAGTGTCGAGGCGAGTGTTGACGGTATCGTCCGACACTTTCTCGCCCTCGCTGATCATGAGGTGGCGCTGGAACGAAGGTAAGAACGTATCGGCACCCTTACGCTTTCTGCGCCTGAGACGGCAAGCGACAAAGCCAACGCAAAACAGAACTACAGCCACGGCTCCCAACGTTATGGCAATGACCATCCACGTATTCACTGCTACAAGGTGGAAAAGAGTTCACAATGGTAAGTGACAGCACAATTCAAAGTGCCCAGCGTGAACAGTGAACGGACCTGGTGAGTCGGCAATTATTTCGATTGCTGCACTTGAGCCCGATCCGTCTCCAAGTCGTGAGGCTGCAGTGTTCCAGCGTTCAACACTGCCATTAAGGCTACCGGACGATGACTCTCGTGTGATTGCTGTGTCTGCCGATGCCGAGAAGGAGTCTGCGGGTGTAGCGTTTCTCTCGGTGGTGGGGATCGCAGTCTCCGGTGCCACCGTTAATAAGGAGCCACTGCTCGGTTCTGGGGTGGGCTCTGGGGTGCTGGATGGCGTGGATTCCGGTGTCGGTGTCGGAGTGGGCGTTGGTGAAACGGTGGTAGGTTGGGGAGTTTTAGTCGCAGGTGTCTTAGTAGTTGGTGTTGGGGTCCTCGTAGCAGGAGCTGGTGTTCGAGTGGTCGGTGCCGGCGTTTTAGTCGTTGGGGCAGGCGTTGTAGTAGTAGGTGTCTGAGTGGTTGACTCGGTAGTATCGCCACCAATCACCGTATTCACTAGGGAACTGAGAAGCCCCTGCAGCTTTCGCGCTTGCTCCGGCGGAGTTGCTTCCGACTGTACGACCACACACAACAACAACATTCAGTACGAGTTAAAGCAGAACACCTTCGTGTTGCTGTCCGCGCACCATTTTCAGCCGGGCGAGTCGCTGCGAGAATGACAAATGCTCCAACGAGCGTCACTGCCGTACTGAGCTCCTCCAGCACACGAACCGACTGCTAAAACGTACAGCTCAACATTGTGGTCTTATCCCCTAACTCCCCAATTGTGGTCGACATCACCACAAGAAACTTGACACCTTCATGCCAGAGGGCGAGCAGGGAGTCATCGCATATGCCGATTGGTTCCGGCTGGGGCTCTGACGTTCCGAGTGACTAACAAGATCAAGATGTACCCGTGCAGGTGCTTCTCAAGCACCCCAAGCTTCATCGGATGCCAATGGACTTGGTAAACATATTCACATAAAGAGGAATGTTTTTCTATTACTCGCCGCCCTTACTTGCCTTCCAGGAGCTGGACAATTTGCTGCGCACTGAGACGATTCTCTGGCTCCTGTTGGCAGCACGCCCCGCCTAGCTGGCGGATAAACGTCGGACACTCGGCGCTGAAACTTGGCCGCAACCTTCCTTCGGTCACGAGTGCTAGTACCGCTTCTTGATCGAGGGTGCTTCCGTTTGGAGATCGAGCGTCGAAGTAGGGAGACTCGCACGTGTCCAACTCGGCTAGCAGCACGCCAAACGAGAAGATGTCTGCTGCAGGAGAGCAGGGCGCGCCCTGGAGCACCTCAGGCGCGATCCAAAAGCCCAGACGATTCCTTTGCTGCGCTCCGATAGCAGCATTCGTCTCTGTGGACCCGCAGTTTGCCAGCTTTGCCTCCAGTTTGTCGGTCAGCAGCACGTTCTTGGCACAAAGCTCACGGTGGATGTAGGCTGGGGTCTGTCTGTGCAGATAAGCGAGCGCTCGAGCGATTCCAGCAGTTATCGACGTCTTCTGGGGCGTCCAAGAGCTCATGCTGCTCCTGTGTCGGTCCAAATACGTTCGCAGAGACCCCTGAGAGAGGAACTCGACGCCCATGGCCAGGTCAAGAGCTGAAGTCCAGCCGGCGCAGACGAACTGGACAAGATTTGGATGCTTGAGATGCGAGCGCTGCTGGATCTCAAGAGCGAGATCCTCGACGGCTGGCACGTTAACTGCCTGGCCTGGTGCAAGCCGCTTGACCAACACTAACTGGCCCTTGTAGCGAGCAATGTACGAATCGGTCTGCAGCGTCGTCATGGGAAGCTGCCGCTCCACTTGCAGTAGATCAACTTCAATACGTCTGCGGTCGACGTTCGGGTCTGCTTCTAGTACTCGCAGCGCGTTCTCAGGCCCCAAGCCCCGAATTTGCTCAGCACTGACAGGTATGGGCGCGCTACTGCGTACAGCTTCTTCATACGGCGGCGGAGCAACGACATCGGACCCAAAGGCGCGAACGTTTTCCTGGTAAGACGTCGACTGCACTGTTGGTCCAGGAACGGAGTGCCTCGGAGGACGAGATGCAAAGTCCTGTCTCGAATTGCCAGATTGAACTGCAGGAGACGGTGTTCGACGATTAGCGTGATGTTGCTGCTGTGACGGCATGACATCTCTGTCTGGACCAAGGGTTGGCCATGAATCGTCCGAGGAAGGAAGGGTAACCCCAGAGCGCGGCTGAGAGTCATCGAGAGTCGAGCGTGGATGCGTGGAGACTGTTGGTCGCCGCTCATAGTCCCCACGGGGTGAGATCATCTCGACGTGTTCTACAGCTTTAGGACTTCTCTCGTGGTCCGAATCCGATCGTTTTCTCCGTCGGCCCGCAACGAAGAGACCGAGCAGAACAGCGACGAGTAGTAGACCCAATCCACCACCGACAGCTCCACCGAGCAAAGCCACATTGGTGCCAGTGTCTTTTCCTGCACTGCTGGATCCAGAATCGTCTGCGGCTTGCGAGTTTGTACCGGATACTGAAGAGCTGTGGCTTGAGTGCGAGCTGCCCGCCGAGTACGTTTCCATCCATGACGTGACCCAGTCTGTTGGCGTTGGCTCTGTGACCTCGTAGCTGCTTGGAACGTTACCCGCCCCGTAGCACGGGATGTTCAAGTAGCCATAACTTTCGGTCCTAGGGCAGTCACCGTAGCTCCGTTCGGAGCTCACGCTCTGCGTGTGCACTGCGTACACCGTGTACTCTGCGCCGGAGCTGCTGTCTGACCACGTGTGCTTCACCAGCTCGATCTCTGGGCTCGTGCTGGAGTCTCCACCGATCGACCACATGGCCAGACCCGAGTCGGTCATGGCGAACTCCTCAGCGACACACTTGACTCCAGTCAACATCTCGGTGCCCGTGCATTGGTTGTTGTTGTAAGCCATCGTGCCGTCCGGTTGAGTGCAGTCGAACGTGGTGCACTCCGTGCCCTCGAACTCTTCCAGCGTCAGAGCGATCTCCGCCATGGAGAGACCGTTCAGCGTCTTGATCTGCTTGGCCTCGTTGTTAGAAGTCACGGCGAACCCGCTATCCCAAAGCACTGCACGTTGCGCAAAACCGTCCAAGTCGTCGAACACCACGTTCACGTCGGCGAGTCTCGTCGTGACGGTGTCCGGTATCGAGGCCAGGCTCAACTGGGCGACCACGTCTCCAGCTTGAAAGCGTGTGTAGAGCTGCAGAGCGAGGTCAGACGTACTGCCATCGTAGCTGAAGCTCCCGGTCGGAGCCCACGAGTCTGCGAGTTGGCGTCGCAATGGCATCTGGCAAACGTTTTCTCCAAACCGACGCAAATTCGCAACTGTAAAGCTGACCCCATGACGGAGAAGGTTTTCTCTCTGGCACTTGGTTGTAACTCGACGACAACCGACGTGAACCCAACGGCATGAACCTATTTGCTCATAAAGTAGTGATAGACACGCAGTTCTCTTGGAGACGGCACATAGGTGGAGGACGGATAATTAGAGTCATGCTTCCAGTAGCCTCAGCAGTTGATCGGCAGTTGGACGTCGGCTTGGGTCCTGTTGGTAACATCCGACGCCGATCACTCGAACGCGACGAGGACAGTCTGGACTGAAGCTCGGACGCAACGTTCCCTGCATGACCTCGTTCAGGACCTGGATCGGCTTGAGTGGCGTGCCGATGGGCGACCACGCGTCGTGGAACGGAGCTTTCGCCGTGTCGAGCTCCGTGAGCAACACGCCGAACGCGTAGACGTTGGACTTGGTAGTGGGCTGCTCGCCTCGCAAAACCTCTGGCGCTGACCAGAATGGAGCACCGGTATCGTGGCAGCAGTGGCTGTCCTTGTTCAGACAGCACGCGTCGAAGCCCGTCAGTTTCGCCTGCATCGCCTCAGTGAGAAGCACGTTGGTCGTCCGTAAATCGCGGTGAACGACTGGCGTCCGCTTGCTGTGAAGGTACGCCAGTGCCCGAGCGATGCCGATTGCAAGGCGATACTTGCTGTGCTCCCATGAAATGTACTCGCCATTACGGTCCAAGTACGACTCCAAGTCTCCTCGTGGGAGGTGCTCCATGACCATCATCACGTCCGTCACGCTAGTCCAGGCTACACCGACAAGTGCGACAATGTTTGGATGGTCGAGCGTCGAGCGAAGCTGGATCTGGTACACGAACTCGTGGATGTGGAGGATCTGCGAGCGCTTCTTCTTCAGAAGGCGCTTGACGACAACCTGCTGGTTCTCGTACTCGCCAAGACGAACTTCTCGGGTTTGGCTCTTGGCCAACCTCGCTCGAAGCTTGACGTCCTCGTAAGGGATTCGCTTTCGTGCCAGTTGTCGGTCTTCCTGAAGGATTCTCGAGACGTAGTTCGGCCCTGAGTCCGAGCCCAGTTCGTAGGAGTCTCGGCGTTGATTTGAGCGATCGTTGTCAGTGTCTTCTCCACTGGTTTGTCGAACCGATAGCACCACGTCGATGCTGTCGTTTGACTGGTCGAACTGGGAGAACGAGATCGTGAGTGTGTGGTTTCTGTAGTTGTTGGGGTCTTCACCCTTCCGTCCAGATTTCTTCCACTGCCGACGCATCCAGCAGCAGCTCATACCACCGACGAGAAGTAGAATGGCCGTGCCAATGACCGGAACAAGCAGCCCCACGTTGAAGTCGCTGCTGCCAGGTGACGATAGGGACCCACTAGAGCTGGAGCCTCCCGACATGGTCTGGCTGATGGCAAAAGTGGAAGTGATCCTATACGAGCAGCAACTCGAGGACAAGTCGCATTTCCTGCCACGCGACGATGGACTCCGCACAATCAAGTCAGGAAAAGGCGTCACCCACTACTGACATTTTTTCCTAATGGCCGATCTTCCGTTGGAAAAATGATCGTGGTGGTGGAGTCCATCACTTTCGAACTTGGAGCCTCGTTGGATCCTTCAGCGCACGAATTGAGACGATGCTGTGAACTTGCACAGACAGAATTATTCAAACTAAAGTGCTCGCCGTGATGAGTACTGGAAAATGAACCTGAGCCAGTGACTGTGTCTGAATGGCTACATAGTCACGAATTTGCATTCGCTCAGTCATGAAGCAACTCCACAAGGAAACTTCCCATTGAAAACAAATGTAAAATGCAAACTCACATAGCTGATGTCGTTTCCCTCGCTTCTTTCGCATCCCGGCGAGCTTGCTCACGCTGTCCTCATCGAAGCAGCCGCCGAGGAACACTGCAAGCAGTCGATCGTCTTCTTTCTCTTCGCCGGAATGAGCTTGCTCAAACACTCTATCAGCAACCGCTTCACGAAGGTAGATACCTCTGCAAATGTGTGCCTGTAGCTTGGTGAGCCCGCTGGACTCGGTACGTAGTGGCAGATACGATGGCGTCTCGATTCGCCCTCCATCCCATAGAGAACGGTGCGCACCTGGTAGACCGTACAGAAGCTCTTTACAATATTCTCGAGGCTTTCTTGACGACGCTCAACAAAGTCCTCGCTAGTGGACAAACACTCACGTGCAATTCCCCCGAATACGTTGTAACGCTGCTCGACTAGCCCCACCGTAACGATCTCTTCGGGCTCCGTACGGGAATTTGGGGGACCCACCACAAGGTCGAGCTCGTTGGCAGCAGTTCGGAGCTCTTCGAGACCCCACAGCGGCATCGTCAGCTTCCGGTAGTATTGGCACTTCTCGGTTTGACTGTACCACCCCTCACTTGGCAGACCATTCGAACACCCACTGGGCAACCGTCGGGTGTACCATCGTACAGATGAAGCACTCCATGCTCCGCTCCTCCTGTCCCGGCTTCCTCAATGATATCTTCCATCGCCGACGTTGTCTGAGCCCGATCAACCACTTGGCCTCCTCTCCACACGACCACTTCCTTCATTCGGTTCCCTATGTTCCCGAACGAGGCCGTGACAACTGTGACGAGTGGATACTTGAAGCTGTAGCGCGTGAAGAAGTAGGCGTAAAAGATCGACTTGTCAGTGCCTACGCCACAACAGGATCAGAAACTAAACAGCTCAAAACGACAGTCCCAACATGACGAAATGCTATCGTCTCACCTGGCGCGCCAGTGACTGTCACAATTCTCGCGTTGGTCCTGCGGCTTCCGCTTAATAGCAGGCTCAGAACCATTTGGTAGTACACGGGGTAGCACTTTCGCACGTAATTCGACGGCTCCATGTACTCGTACGGCATGGGCAAGTCTACCGGAAAGTCGGTGGCCTTGCTCTCGATCCAAGCACTCGCAGGCTCGCACACAACCACGGACGCGTTTTCCTTCGTCTTGTGCTTTCGCTCGACTCGGTCTCGTCGAGTCGAGGCCGCTTGGCTTGATCCAGGCGATCCGTTGGTCGATGTTCTCTAGTTCAGGTGTGGAGCGTTTTTCAGGAATTCCTGTCCCAGATCTCCGAATTGGCGATCGTTTTTATCTTCAGTCCTTTTGTTACCGTACAACCAGAAAAGCGTCCTTGGTGGATTTCTCTGCTCGATGTTTTCCTCTGGATCCGATAGTTGGGTGGCGCGGTTGGCGTCGGAACGTCGATGCAGCCGAGTGACATCTACCGCGAATTGTTCTCCGAGTTACTCCAAGCTTCGCTGCATATAAGCAAGAAAACCGGTGCAGTACAATTAAAGAACATACGGGTAACGTAGCATTAATCGGCTGACACAAAAGTTTGCGAGCTACGAATCGAATTTCCTCGTAACCATCTCCAGTACAAGCGCAAGTCATAGCGCTGACATCACGTTGCGAGAGTCTAACTTGGCTCCCCACACGAACTGCGGACAAGCCTCAAGTGCCTCCTTTAGCCAGGGCTCTTCGTGCTCCTTGTCATGCGCAGAGAGGAGT
>AWVV02004118.1:0-33934 GCA_000500205.2 Phytophthora lateralis | reverse complement strand
AGCTCCGCCGCTGCTGGCCCAATCGTGCCATTGAAAGTATTGTCCAATAGAGGAGACGTATAGCATGAATATAAGCCAATCAAGTCGAAAAACGCCCTACGGCATGCTTTGAAATTCAATCGGAAAGTTCAAACTTGCGATCATTTTCAACCAGAGGAAGTACTCAGTAAGTTTACCGCAAAGCGCGTGACACACAATTTTCATATTTTTCAGTCGGTACAAATATTTGGCGTGGTATTTATTACTTTAATATTTCTATCAATCCATGTTTCCGCAAAAATAATGTTTGTTGCCCGATGATTATGCAGACTACTTGTCCGCGTCATAGCATCTCGAAATGCTAGGATAAACTTGGCGTTCAGTTCGCAAAAAGCAAGACGTAAATCTCCAACTTCTTCGCAAAAAGAATGAAGCTTAGCTTAATTTTGGTTTTGCTCCTCATCACTTTCAGTGATTTCTCCAGAAACCTCGCTGATGCTGAAAGCGCTGTTGAGGAGAACGGTTCATTCCACCCCGTTTTCAGCGCGCATCACGGTCTACAAGGCAGTCAAACAAATGAAGAGGCTAAAGACATCGATGAAGAGAGAGGGTTCAGCATCCCAGGATTCAACAAGCTCAAGAGCCTATTCCAGAAGAGTGGCGGAGTCACCAACGAAGCCGACGCTTTACAGAAGAATGCTGAGGTCATGAAAAATCTCAAGTCTTTGAAGAGCCAGCCGAAGATTCTCAACACACTCAAGAGTATGCAAAAAAATCCCAAGGCAGTCGAAGCTTTGCAGAAGGCTCCCGTCACTGAAGCCAACTTCAAGAAGCTGCAAACGGCGATGACGAGGGGCAACAAAAAAGGTTTTGAAGAACCTCCTGCGATTGCTTATCTCTATTTTGGCTTGCTCGTTTTAGGTGTGGGCGGTTTTGCTGCACTTCTCGCTCAGATTCAATAAGGCTGCCGGCACCATACGGTGAACGGTAAGCTTGGACCATCATCCATCCTGACAGTTCAAGGACAAATTAATGATTATAGACTTTTTGAGTACCTCGATTCCTCGGTACTTGTTTCGAAAGCCAGAACTTATAGCGTTTTCGTTAAGTCGACCTGACCTTAACTCGAATAATGCTCGCAACATTTCACATCATACATTGATCAAAACCTGACTTCGTCTAGCTAAAAACCGACATCCATCATCACTCCAACGACTCAATGTCGTCCTCCTCCAACGGCGTGTACTTGCTCGCTGAATCGCCTATACAAAAAGAACGTGTCATCGCTTGCACCACTTAGTTTGTGAAGAAAGCAACCGTCGTACCTGGATTGGGTTTGCGCAGCACGTGGACTGGGGGTATGTTTCTGCTTCCATCGGCCTCAAAGCTCAACGAGTTCTGCGATTTCCCGTCCGCGTCTTGCATGCTGAATCCGACGGCTTCACCGGTTTCGACACTCGGCACCAGATTGTCAAACGGACGACCTGCTGCAGCATCCACGCTCCGAAGTCTTGATTCGAAGCTGCTCTGAGGTAAACCGCGTCCCGGAATCGCCTCGACTGGTGTACTCTCAACGACATGCTCCTCATTTTGCTGAAGGTTTGCTCCCATCTCTTCTACACTGTTTGGGTCCTCGACATGCGACGCATTTTCTTTACTTACCTTACCATTCGCCTTGGCCACGGCTTCAAGGTGCCTCTTACTGACCCAAGCATCCTTTTCCAGCCTTCTTGTGCCCACTTCAGTCTCAGCATCGTCTCCGTTGTGAGTATGAACGATGCCTGCATGGCGGAAGCTCGCGTTCCAGTCAAGAGGGTCGCTGGACATTATGACCTGCAGTAGTGGCGAGAACGCCGTGTAGCAGTCCTTCTCGGTTGCCAGTGTGTCGAACATCCTGTCCGCGTGCTTTGGCAATTCGTCCATACTGATGTCTCGAGAAACGCTTTGAGGCTCCGGTTCATCCCGAGCAGATTCTGGCAGCTCATCGCTTATCTCGTTCACGCTTTCGAGATTGGTCACCGATCCGTGGCCTGCCATTCTCGCTGCCGCCATCAGTGTCGTCGTTCTAGCGACACGATCGCCTACGCACTTCTTGTAGCGGCTGCGTAAGTCGTCTACTATCTCCATTAGCTCAGCACTCCAATGCCCCTCCATGTCCGCTTTGGAGCTGGCGCCGAGATGTTTCGACTTGACGCGTTCGAACGCACAGTAGCAAACCCTCAGGCCGAAGTGCGAAAACTGGTGAAGATCCATGGTCTCCACCAGTGCTTCCGAGCTCAACGATAGCAGGTCACAGGCCCGTACACTTTTCACAGTGAAGGCGCTGATGGCACTGCCCAGAAGCCCGCGCTCTCCGAAAAAGTCACCGCGACGCAAACCAATTGGACGTGTGAGTGTGAGAAGCGTGCGGCTGTGCAGCTGGAGATGGCCGCGCAGCACGAAATACATGGCACGTGTGATGCTGCCTTCAACTACGATGCACTCGTCCGACGGGAAGCCTTCGAAGTGCAGCTGCTCCACCAGTGTGTGTCTGAACAGGTCAAGTTCATCCGGTCCTTCCCAGCACATTGGCGCGATCACCTTTTTGATGAACCAGTCCACCGGCTCCTTCGACACGTGAAGGACGCACGCTGCTCGAATTGGGGGCGGCATTTCTCCCAGGATTTCCTCGTAGTTGACACCGGCATGAGATGACCACAGCGACGTCATAAAGGCATGAGCTCGAGCATTCAATCGGTCACTAACCCGCAGCCGTGCCAAATAAATCTCGATGGCGATGTGATTCTTGCGAAAGTCAACTTCTAGGCCAATGTACGAGATGAAGAGACTCGCTAGCTCGCCGAGGACGAATGACATGGTAATGAGACCCACGAACGAGACCGCGATGTGGAACGCGTACAGCGTCGCCGTGTCCGGCGCAAGATTGCGAGCTTTCTTGACAAATGTCGTCGTCGCGAAGAAGAGGCCGCGCAGAAAGCGAAGCGCGAGCTGGGAAGGTGACGGGTCTTGCGGGTTCGTGATCACGAGCTCTTCGGACGGGAGCCAGGCTTCCCACTCGGTTCCAAAACCCACCTCCATGGCCACCGCCAAGTACGCACAAGCCGCCCAGTAAATCATCAGCAGGTACAGCAAACAAATGTACCAAAAGCGCGTGATCTCGTAAATGACACTGCGGCGGTTGAGCTCGTCCAAGTAGCTAACCACGTTGAAGATCTTGACGCACCGCAGCAAGCGGAGCCACGGACGGCAGTGAAAGTCCGACAGAAAGCGGTAGAACGGGATGGCCGCCACGGTGTCCCACAACATTCGCTCCTTCTTGTACGTTGCACGCAAATCCTGTTCGTAGAGCTCCATGGATGCCGGAGACTCACGCACACGCCAACTGAACCAAACGTCCACGATGAACGCTAGCTCACAGAGCAGTCCAAAGGCCTTGGCGACAACAGCCATCGGTGTGGTGCGATCGAGGTCATCCATCGCAAGCTGGTACGGGGTTAGAATGGCCACGTACAGGATGCAAACCACCATATACCGCAGCCACGCCAAGTGAAAGGCGCTTTGCACCTCGGTGCCTTCCACGAGAATATGCAGAGGCGTAAGCACGAAGCGGTTGAGCCACCCGAGCAGCATCTTGCCAGCGTTCACTATAGACAGCATTTTTCCACTCTCGCCGTGCTGTGAACGCACGTGCTGAAGCTCGTCCTTGATGTGCTCCGCGCGTTGGTTCATAATGTCTGCCCGTGAAAGCATCAAACCGGTTGTGCCATCCGTTCCACGACGTTGCTCCTCTCGCGAAAGCTGGACGAGTCTCGACTGCTCGCGGTGAATATTCACGATCTGCATAACCTTCTGCTTCCACTCTGGGTAGCGATCAAACACGAGCTCCAACGACTCGCGAGAGAGTTTGTAGAGGATGCAAGACGTGTGCGCCTGGATGTAGGCATTCCGTTTCCCGTTCGTGAAGAGCCCGTTCTCTCCAAAGTAGTTGCCAGCCGAGATCTCATTGACTTTCTTGAGCTGTTCAACGGTGCTACTCCTCTGGATGGTAGGTATGCCACTAGAACCTTTGCGAATACCAAGCCGCCACAGCTTGGCGGGGGCTCCATTCTTGAGACCACTGGAGTCCGTTCTCGATTCGTTTACTGGGTTTACAGTCGTAGCAGCGTTTACAGCTCCTAGCGGGAGCAGCACGTATAGTACCCCGGTGAACACGAAGTACATATCGCTGCTTTTCTCGCCCATTTTGCAGATATACTCGCCTCGAGAGACCAGAACTTGCGTGAATTGAGAGACGAGCATTCGGGTGACGGATCCCTCCATCCCACTCAGAAATTCCACTTTCTCGATCATCCGCTTGAGGTGAACGAGACGGATATCGGTTAGTAGTGAGGGTGGCAGGCAGTGCACAAGAATGTGCTCCTGCGTGATGGTGTGAAAGCGTTTGAACAGGTAAAAGGTTTTGAGCCGCTCTTGCAGGGCTTCCGGGAGCTGGAAATGGTTGAGCATTTGCCGTACAGCCCCCATCTTGGCGTTGAACTCCCTCGTCTCGGACGTTGTGAGCTCAATGATGTCCGTGAAGTTACCGATCACGTAGGCAAAGAGGAAAAACCCAGTGGTCATGGTCACGACACTGAAGACGCATTGTGCCGTAGATTTAGGGAACTCCGGCTCACTCGAGGCCGACATGAGTCCGAACGACCAGTAGAGAGAGGCCATGTACTGTACGACGGATGGAGCATGCTCCAAGTGTACGTGAGGCAGCCAGTGGTTTGCTCCAAACGCAGTCGTCTTGGTCGCAGGCGTCAAAGCGCTCGTGAAATTGGGCACGGCCACTTTGGACGCGAAGTTGAACCAGACGCAGCCTAGCACATGAGACAGCATGAACGTGTAGTACAGCAGCCTGAACAATCGTAGCTCCGTCGTTCGCTTCAGGTACCGCGTCTCGAGCGCGTGCAGCTGTCTCGGAACTTTGAACAATCGCAGTAGCTTATTGACGTTTAGTAAATCCCAGCGTTCGTGTACAGGAACGCTCCAGTTGACGAGGTAGAGCGGGAGTAGCGCCACGATATCCAACGCAAACGTCCCGGACCGGAAGAAGGCGCGCTTGATCCGCGCCGAGTCCATCATTTTGTTGCCGTACTCGTAGAATCCGAGTCGCGACCGGATGTACATGTCGACAACGAACGAGCACTCCATACCCAGCATGAGTATGTCGGCGCTCTCGTGGCCGTGTTCTAAGGGGAAACACGCTTGAAACAGGACGAGCATCCACTGCGCGGTCATGACGAGAAAGACCCACGTCTCCCACGTCAAGATGAAAATCGAATCCGGGTCGTACACGGTGTGGTGGTGTTTCAACGACCCGAAGATGGCATTCCGGATCATGAGCACGGTGGACTGGCGTCGCGCACGGTGATTAACCCCTCTGCTGACTGCTGACTTTGCCAATTTGTTGTTAAGCAGGCGTCGCTCAAGCGTGAGCAGCTCAACCTTCAGTGGGGGAAAGATAGTCTCCATAGCCTGTAGTTGGTCTCGTGACACGAAGAGCAGAATGCAGCCGCTGTTTGCACTAACATGCTCCGTGTACCCTTCACCACGCTCTTGTTGCGTTAGTGCTGCTGTACCAAAGAACCCTCCCCGAGGCACCTCACGCGGCGCACCCCCAGCCACCACAATGCACACCTCTCCTTCGAGGAGGAAGAACATCCCAGTCACATAGTCACCGTGACGATACACGATCTCGCCTTGCCCGTAGAGGATGAACTTTGCATTCTCCACCATGACCTCCTCGAGTTTGTCCCGTACTGGTCGAATGCCCTGCAGCAATGCTAGCGTCTGCAACACGGGCAGGCAAATGCTGCGAAGCACGTCCAGCCGCACTGGTCTCGGCAGGTCGGCGAGTAACTCGCCGATGACAGCTCCTCGATGCGAGGACCACCAATAGTCCAAGAACGACTTGACCCGATGATGAATAGCTAGTGGAGCGTTCTGACGGCGCAGAAAAAGCTGTATCCGCGTACTCGTGGCGAAGAACTCCTTTTGCTCGAAAGCGGAGGCCGTAAACCGCTTCTGCACGTTGTCGACCACGATGGCCGTGATCAAGAACCCGCTGAGCATGAGTAGAAGAGCTGCGATCAATTGAACGTCACTAATCGGCTCGACGCTTTTCCCCGGGGAGGCGAGCACTCCGACAGCGTAGTACAGCGAGCGGGAGTACTCCATAGTCGTGATATTACGGAGCTCGCTGATGTCTGCTCTCTCGTCAAAAATGGTCCCGTTGCAGTTCTCCAGGTGCGTCGAGTTGAGTCTGCGTAGGCAGAGGTTGACGGACGATATCCAGGCCTCTTTTTCATGCGGGTTGAAGCCCTCAATGTATGAGATGGCAAAGTGGATGCACGCGACGACATGAAACATCATGACAAGGATAATCCCCAGCAGAATGAGCTGGCGTCTGTTGTTGCTGGGGTAAAAGTGCTCCAGCTCGGCCAAGTGGTTCTTGAACTGCAGCACGCGCAACAGGCGAGGCACCCGCAACAACCCATACCTCGCCACGTACAAGTACTGGCAGGGGAATGCGCACAGGAAATCAAAGAGGAAGGTGCTGTCAAGGTACCGGCGAGCGCTCCGCATGGGGTCCATGATCTTCTCGGAGTCGGCCATGAACGACAGACTAAAGTTGAACACCACGTCCGCGTACAGGCCTACGTTAAACACCGTGTCCAATGCTAGAGTCCTCCATGATGGCCGCTGCCACAGAGGGAAGACGATTTGAACGGGGACCATAATCCAAACGTAGCAGAGGTGAATCTGCAGCAGCACGAGCCACCACAGACGCACTCGGGAATGGTGATCAATACATTTCCCCAACAGAACAAAGCGCCACACGCCATACCGTGGTTCCATGAGCACTTTTGCTCTGGTTGGAAGTCTGTTCATGGAGAGGTTTCGGGAGTTGCTGTGGCTTGATGCATACAGGGAATCCGTCGAGTCAATTTGCGCCGGGATCACAAGACTGCGTTTCTTCACGGATTCGAGTGCATCTGGCAAGCTTCTTCTCGTCGGGAACCTCGCGCCAAGATCTCCGTTCAAGGTCAAAACTCTCGTTAGGGTGCTCGTGATTGCAGACGTCCCCGCTGCGATGCCAGCCGACAGCGAACTGCTACGCCCCGTTGTTTTAAAACTAGCCGAAGCACTGGGGGACACGACAGTGTTGACGACGTAGTTGCTGCCGCCGCGCATCTGTCTTAGTGTCGTTTTCACATGCGATTCAATGAGCGCAGCACAACTAGGATAGCCATCGAGCACTCTCTCGCAATGAAATCGAGATAATTTGTACAGAATCGAGTACGTCGTCGACGTGACTGCCGCCGTGCGTTTTATCGACGAGAAGACGGACAACTCGCCGAAGCAAGCGCCTTTGCGGATTTCGCGCACAGTCACCGACTTGATGATGACCGCAAGAACCCCCGAGTGAACGATATACATTGCGTCGCCCTCGTCTCCCGCAGCAAATAACGAGGTCTGCGCTGGAACCGAGATCATTTCCAGCAAGCTCGTCATCGCCACGATGAATTGGTCACTGCATCCCTCAAAAATGGAGATTTGCGCGAACGTCGTCTTGAGTAGCTCCACCTGAATATCGTTAGCGATCGATCGACACAATCTTTTAGCAGCTTCACGATCGTTGGACTCTGCGTCGGTGTAGTAGCGCTGGAAAAGCATAAAAAATAAATAAATAATCAGATTTTTGGGATAAGCATGAGAGAAATATACACACACCCGTAGATATTCGACCGCTTGGACTTGTTGGTCGTCTGGTACTCGATGAAAGGAGAGAAGATGCACGAGCTGGTTAATTCGAGCCTCGACGGCCTCGGAATGGCCGCTCTCACACTTTGAAATCACGAAAATTGTCGCCACCAGCGTCGTAAACATGGAAAATCCACAAAGAGCGACTAATGTCGTAAAGAGAAACTCGCTGATGTGGTGGGGTAACTCTCCCTCAAAGAGACCGGTCATAATACCAACACTCCAGAAGAGAGAGCCCAGATACTGCGTGTGTAGGGGATGGTGGCTTTCCTCCGCCGGTGGCAGCCAGTGGTTCGTCAGACTCTCGTTGTAGCCGAAGCTATAACGAATGCACGCTAGTACGTGCGCCATGTACACCATGGAAATCAACACCTTTAGCAGTTTTAGCATCACGAAATGCTTGGCGTACAGTTCGTCTAGACTGGATATGAATTGGCCCAGCCGCAAGCAGCGTATAAACTTAATCAACGATACGCGCACCACCATGTAGTCACTCGTCATGACGAGCACTTGGACAGGCAAAATCGCAACGAAGTCCGTCACAAAATGGTACGAGCGGAGATACCTCCTTCGTGTCAGCTTCTTGTCTCGAACGAGATTCCCATCCGAGTAATAGCCGGTGTGCGCCCGCACGTAAAAGTCTAGCAAGAAGGTGGTCTCGCATACGAGTACCAGCGTGAACTCCGTGTCCAGCGACGCCACCGCGTGCGGTTGAAAGGCGAGAAAATAAGGCACCATGAACATTTGGTACAGGAGGCACACGAGCAGCAAGTGTTCCCACGCTTTGATAACCGGAGAGCTGGGGTCGAATGCGTCCGTGACGTCGTCGTCTAGTAGCGACTTGACCCTGTTCTGCATAGAAAACGAGTCCAGGACCTGCTCCAGCGAGCGTCGACCCACGGACACACTGGCCATCGACCGCCGTTGACTCTGAGGTACGTTGCCACCTTCCACGCGCCGCACAGTATATCCGCTAATCATACTCATAGTTACTCGCTCTCATGCGAGTGACTGAAGAATTAATACGAGGATCCCAGTGACGCGAACGTCCGATGGAGGTTCGTTGACTCGACTAGAAACCAAATTTGTCCCGTGGCATGAAACCAACCAACGTGGTCCCAGCTATCTCCGGCAGAGCTCTCCCTCCACCCTTGAAACGATTAGTTGCTGCGTGTTGTCCGTCGACGCAGAGCTGGATTGGGTATGTTCATTGTCAAGAGCTAGGAGATCAAACAGTAACCCTGGAGACGCAACCACCCCAAACTTGGCCGTCGTTGCGCTGCCTCTTCACTGAACGGTACAGTACGAGATCTCGTCTAGAATGAAAACGTTGGTGGTGGCGCCACTGCGGTCCCTCAGCAGCGTAACTGGGATGCTTGACGACGTCATCCCCCAAACATTCAAACTTGCTCGCGATCCCCAGACTGCGAGTCTCAAAATCTGGCATCAACTTCTGTTGTCTGGGTTACTCTACGAGTTCGCTGTGGTCCCGTTCATCATCACGTTCCAGCCCAGCCACTCTGTGCGTGACAACCCCGCCGCTGTCTTGTTTTACCTGTGTGAAGCGCTCTTTCTCCTCGATTTCTACGTGAGACTCACCACCGGCTTCTACAAAGACGGCAACGTCGTGCACGACCTGAAACGCAGTCGCAGGAGGTACCTCAAGTCCCCGGAGTTCGTCGCGGATATAGTTGCAATCATCCCGTTTGCCGCATTGCCCGTGGAATTATCCGTGTCCGTGATGCTGCTGGAGGTGCACAAGGTGCTTCGCGTCTACCGAATCCCGAGATATTTGTCCATTGTAGACGACGTCTACGTCCGTCACTTTGAGCTTTTGAAGCTGTCGAAGCTGCTCGTGGGCGTCGCGCTGCTGGCTCACTACATCGCGTGCATCCGCTTCTCTTTCGGCTACGACGCACTCCACAACAACCACTGGCTCCCGTCGCCACCGGAGCACACGCCGACGACTCAAAAGCAGTACTTGATGTCAATGTTCTGGGCGTTTGGGCTCCTCACTGGTCTCTTCGAAGGAGAGCT
Source organism: Phytophthora lateralis (assembly GCA_000500205.2). Classification (NCBI taxonomy): domain Eukaryota; phylum Oomycota; class Peronosporomycetes; order Peronosporales; family Peronosporaceae; genus Phytophthora; species Phytophthora lateralis. The sequence goes on along the minus strand of AWVV02004118.1, from coordinate 24,109 downwards.
GCCTCACAGTATCGACGAGTTTTTGTTTACCATTGCAGTCGCAATCTGCGGATTCTCCGTCTTCACGTACCTCTGCGCCACCTTTTTCTTGATCTCCAAGTGTGAAGCTTCAAACGCTGAGGAAGCCGAAGCTCGGATCACGCAGCTCAAGCGCATTTTGACCTTCCACCGCGTTCCTGATCACGTGCGCCTCCCATTTATCGAGTATCTGAGAGTGCGTGAAGATTATCTCTCATTTTAACGCAATTATCCTACTAATTCGTTGTGATTTTATTTTCATTCTGGCTCAGCACTACTACGCGGGCACGGACACGGTCGATCGAGAAGTAACGAAGCTCTTGTGTCCTTCGATCTGCAAAGACGTTCAGGTGGAGCTTCTGAAGGACATCGTCGCACGAATCCCAGTCTTCTCTGGTTGTAGGCCAGATTTTGTGGAAGTACTAACGTCTTTGCTCGAGAGGATCTCCTTACCGGCGCAATGCACACTCTTCAGCATCGGAGATCCTGGAGACGCCATGTATATCATTCACGCGGGTGTACTCGACATTCTCGGGAGGAAAGCGAAAATCCGAGAACTTCGCAAAAACGATTTTGTTGGTGAACTCTCGCTCTTCTCAAACTTCCCTCGGTCAGCTACAGTGGTGACCAACACGTACTGCGTCCTCTACAAGTTGTCGCGGTTCCACACCGAGCTAGTTCTTGATAACTACCCGACTGCCGCGTGTGGAATCCAGAAAGTCGTCGCTGCGATCATTGAGAAAACACAGGAAAAGTCTGCGCTGGCCAAGACAGCGTCCGTTAGTGTCCTTCGACCAACGGTTAAACCACGTACGGATGACAGGAAAACAGAGTTGCAAACAACAACTGACAAGACGCCTGCTCCTCGAAAACAAAGTAGCAGTGTCGCCCCCATACTTGCAATGCCAAGCCATGCAGCTGATCCAGATCCAGTCGTTCCAGAGAAACAAAGGTCAACTAGCACCACTACTGCAAGCCGTCCACCTCGACTGATTCAACGTGTTCTGAGCATGAAGAAGCATCGGGTATCAGATGCCATGAAAGATGTGTACGACGAGATCACAGCTCCTCGAGTCAGCACGGCACCGAAGCCATGGTGGTCGCTCCTACTCCTCAAACAATGCTTGGATTGTGGCAGCCGACACCGTATCGCGTGGATAATCAGCTTGCAGATCGTTTTGATATTCAACTGGAGCCTCATCCCGCTCCAGCTCAGCTTCCCAGCGTTCGACGACGCAGATTGGACCATCTACATGTTGAACGGAGTCACCGACGCCATTCTCTGGGCCGACATGTACGTCAATTTCAATCTGGCCTTCGTGCAGGCTTCCGAAAAAATCCGAGATCCGGCTAAAAGCGCGAAGCGATATTTGTGCGGCGCCTTCGTAGTGGATCTCTTGTGTGTGCTGCCATACGAGATCTTCGCTGTTCCTGCGTTGCATTGTGTAGCACGAGTCCCGCGTTTACTTCGGTGAGTTGTTTTTTATATTTGTTGGAAAATACGTGGTTACTGACCATTTTTTCGGCAGAGTGTGGCGCGTAAGAGGTCATTTGCGTGAAGTGGACGGGATTCACCCCCTCCGTAGCATGCAGCGCCTTATGCTTTTTGCGACCTTGCTGTTCCTGCTCATTCACATCGGAACGTGCCTTTACTTCAGCGTCACCCTCTTAGAAGGCTTTTGCGAAGAAGAAGAGGGCTGGCTGCTGTATCATGATGTAGAGCTCCATCGCGTGAACTATACGCACTTCCTAGGGTACGGAAACACGTCGTACATACTTGGGGATCCCGAGCTGGAGCGTATTTCGACGATGCAGTACTTGCGGTCGTTCTACTTTGCAACGCACAAGTTGACTGGGCTAGGCAAAGGCATGGAGCCAGAAAATGACGTGGAGTACGTCGTAGCGCTGCTCTTCATGTTCAGTGGGTTTTTCATTACGGCGATTGTCGTGGACAACGTTCAAAAGCGGTTCACCGCGTCTGCCCATGAAGAGAAGGAGTTTTTCGTGATCCGTTCTCGAATTCAAGGGTTTTTACGCCATCAGGATGTTCCTTTCGCAATTCACCACCGAGTGAACGTGTTCCTGGACTTTTGGTGGGCGGCACATCGCGGCACGTCAATTGAGGAGCTACTGCGTGAGCTGCCGACCTCGTTCAAACAGGAGGTTCTAAGGAGTATGTACATGCCGGCGTTGCAGACGATGGCGTTGCTGCCTGGCGTTCGGCCATTCCTGACTGAGCTAGAGAACGCTCTCGTGGCGAGTGCAGTGCAAATGCTATTCGGCCAAGGAGAGTTCATCTATCGAGAGGGAGACAACGCAAGTGGGCTTTACTTTCTACTAGAAGGTCGAGTCTCACGCAGCAAGGAGGGCTCGCACGTCAAGGTGTCACGAGGAGGATACTTTGGTACACAAGTACTCTCCATCCAGACGATGCAGGCAGGATACACCGAAGACGCGATCGCAGAGAGCGGCTGTGTCATCCTCTTCCTGTCGAGAGCCGCTCTCCACAATCTGTACACTGCATTTCCAGCACTTCCATCAGAATTAATGGAGCTCGAAAGGCGATTGCTGTGTACCAAGCTGGCCAAATCGGCATTCAACAGCCAAGAGTTCCAAAAGTTCGCAAAGCGCACACGAAACGTGTGGATATGCTCTCGACAAGAACAAGCAATCGACCCCGACTCCAAGTACGTGGTTGTGTGGGAGACGTGGCTATCCGTTGCTATGACTGCCCAATGGATTCACGTGCTGGTAAATATCTGCTTTGGTGTGCTCGCTGAGCGTTCTGCCACGACAGACGCAGTCACAATCGCTCTCGAAATGTCCTTCGTGGTTGACATTTACATTCGCTTGTGTCTCGGGTATCGCGAGTTCGGCAACAAGATCATGGACTTGGAATTGATCCGTCGACGGTACCTTGGATCCTGGTTTTTTGTCGTGGATTTGATCGCATTGCTTCCTCTATTTCTGCTCAACTGGTTCCCGTCTATCAATCGACGCGAGCTCTACAATCTCAACAAGGTGGTGCGACTTCTAAAGGTTCCGAACCAGTTCCGAGCGCTGGAGCAGCGATACGTCATGTTCACGAGCGAGCTGCGGATGATGAAGCTCGTGTACTACACGTTTTTGGCAACTCACGTTCTAGGCTGCGTCTACTTTGACTTTGCGTCCCACGCGTCCGGCGTGCATGCCTTAATGGTAGGAGAAGCAACGGACACGAGCTTCGGAGTGAACTCGTGGTCGCTCCCAAAGTCACTGGAGGAAGCGGATGTCCTTCATCAGTACTTTGCGTCCTTCTTTTGGGCTTTCGGCATCATGTCCGCGTCAAACACGGGAGAGCCGCCTCAGACCACGCCGCAGTGCGTGCTTACCATCATCACGTTGAACGTCGGCTTCTTCTTGTTCGCGTACGTTATTGGTAACTTCACAGACATCATCGATCTCGCCAACGCCGAGCACCGCGAGTTCAACGCCAAGTTGGGGTCGATTCGTCGTTTGCTCGCGCATTTCAAGCTGCCTGCAGCGCTTCAGCACAAGATCAAGACGTTGCTCTTCTTCAAGAGGTTTCATTCCATCACGCAAGAAGAAGTTCTCGAACGCTACCTGCCGCCGCCTCTGATGACGGACATTCGGCTACTGAGCTTGAACCCCATGATCGAGAAGGTGCCTTTCCTCAAAGGCATGGACGGCGCGATCACCCGCATGCTGGTAGCGCAATTCACCCAAGTCTTGATACTCAAAGACGAGTACGTGTACAAGTACGGAGACGAAGGAACCGACATGTTCTTCGTCTTCACCGGGATACTCACCGTATTTGTGCCAACCCGACGGAATTCGGTCTGTAAGACGCTGCAGCGGCCTTCAGAAGCAAGACTGGACAACAACAATCACATATCTGCCGGCCATTTCTTCGGAGAGAACGCACTGTTTGCAGACGCACCGCGAGTCTCGTCCGTCCGTAGCAAGTCTTCGTGCATTCTGTACTCGCTGTCGAGGCATTCGCTAGAAATGGTGTTCGACCTGTTTCCGGACTGGAAAATCCGAGTTCTTCAGATCGCCAAACTCCAGCAAAAGGAGCAAAAGCAGCGGCGCAACTCGGATCGACAGCAGCTGCGTAACTTTGACAAGTCTCCTGCGCTTCTCATGGCTCCGTTGCCCACCGATCATATCCTTCACAAGGCCTTTCAATCTCCTGGAAGCTGGTGCTGCTCCCTAGACTGGCTCAGCGCTCTGTCTACCATTGTGGAAGCACAGAGCCCACAGCACATCATGTGGTTACGCGTCGTGACTGCCAGTACGTTCTACGTGTCCTTCATGCTGCCTTCGTGTGTTGCGTTCGAGGCCTGTCGAACTTGGGACGGTCTCTCGCTGGGCGCGAACTGTGTGGAAGTTTGCTGTTTTGTCATTTTTGTGCTGGACGTTTGCATCAACTTGCGGCTCAAGGAGACGGAGCTCACCATGGAGTTGTACGAGGTCAACATTCGTGAAGCGTACCGACACAACCGCCTAGTAATTGACGTCCTCGCTGCGCTTCCCGTCCAGTATCTCTTCTACTTCCTGTCTGCGCCCACGCAAGTTGCGTGGCTGAGCGTCAATCGGTGCGTCAAAGTGCTGAACGTGACTCACTACATGCACGAGATCCACCGACAGAGTGTGTCGTACGAGTGGGCTCGGCTTCAGACCATTTTGCTCATGTACGTGCTGGTCATTTACTGGGGTGCGTGCGCCTACCTCATTTTCGCGGATCACGAAGGGTACAGCACCGAGTGGAACTCGTGGTTCCCGTCCATAGCGCTCAAGCTCGAGGACGACTCTCCCTTGTCCGTCTTAAACCTTCGGTTGTTCCGAGGTTTGTTCTTCGCCGTCACGGCTTTCATCAAAAAGGGCCGGACGTTTATGCCGGAAGACAACGGCTTCCTGTTCGCCATCATCGTGTGTTTCGTCGGGCTCATGGTCATGGCCTTCATGATCGGTGAGCTCGCCAGCCTCTTCATCTCGTCCATTGATAACGAAGTCAACTACCGAAAGAACCACATTGCCGTGGAGCACACAATGGCGCGCTGGAAGGTGAGCGCCGCTCTCAATGCTCGCGTGCACGTGTTCCTCTCCAACCTTTGGTCTTCACATCGGGGAGTGATTTACCAGCAAGTCTTCAGCACCCTCCCAGCTCAGATCCGCCTCGAGACGGTGGTGCACATTGTCGACTTGCCGCTTCAAGCGTTGCTTTTCCAAGTCTTTCGGCCGCTGGTACAGGGCGACGGTCCCAGTCTGACGCGCCTCACTCACGCGGTCGCAGACCAACTGCGCTTTGACAGCTACCCGAGTGGGGAACACGTGCTGCTGGAGGGACGAATGCCCGAAGGTCTCTTCTTCGTCGTATCTGGGCAACTGGTAGCCACAACTAAGGCCCGAGGATCCGACCATCCTATCGCCCAGTACATGAGAGGCGACTACTTCGGAGAGCGCGGGATCCTCACGCATTCCATGAGCAAAATGTCCGTCCAGACGCAGATACCGTGCGATCTCTTCCTGCTCAGCACCTACAGCCTCATCAGTATTTTGAGTGCCGACGAGTTCTTCTCGATCGTCCAGATCACGATGGAAAGTCTCTTCCACTCGTTGCTTCGCCGACAAAGCAGACCCGAAGGTCGCTACCCGTTCCCAATGCCGCCTCATGTCTGGGAGCAGCATCTGCGTACGGTGTTGCAGCGACAGCGGTTAAACTGGGCGATGAACAGCTCGGAGGTAGAGTCGTCTCCGTCGTCCAAAGGGGACGTCCTCTGGAGCAAATTGCTCACCTGCGTCCTCGACACGAGCGACTCGCCGCTCTCGTGCTTCCAGCTCTTCCGCCCGTTTATCGAGATGGCCGGGCCCAAGTGCGAACTCTTTGAGCGAACATCACCTCAACGGCGTATTAACAGCGTGCCTGCCAAAGTCAACAAGAAAGCGGTCGGACATCTGCGGACGTTCGTACGTCATATTGGAGCTGTAGCTTCGAACACGAGCAACCGCGTCGCCCCGCTCTTACAGGGAAGTACGGCTTCTCGGATGAGCTCGGTGTCTCGGTCTCGACGCGATGACCTCTCCATCCGGTTATTAACCGAGCGATTGCACCGACCGCGCGAACCACCAAACGATACTGATGGCGAACAATAATGAGCTAGGACTATTACTTGTACTAGTAGCAGATTACATATCGAAAAAGGGTTACGCTCATTCAGGGAATCACAATTGCGGTATCTGAGGCAGGTGAGGCGGTGACCGTAGAAAAATGAGTCGTGATAATTCACATTTGATCGTTCTAACAGTCTCTGCTCCAATAATGACAACGTTGGGAGGTGGGCAGGCATCCTCTGGCGCGCGGGGTACAGTACCAACTGGTGTTCGTGACGATCACATCTCGCGCTCCAAAATACACATGGGCACCTTGCCAACTCACCGTATTATTTCGTCGTTTGCTTTCCATGCGACTTGCGGCTAGACTCGGCTCCCTCGTGATCGCTTTCGATGCGAGCGTACATGTATTAATAGCGAGCGAGGAGCTGAGGAGCTGTCGAAGTTGGTCTTCAGAAATATACGGAGGCGTTCTTGATTTGGATGCACGATGGCTTTGCAGAGGTGGCTGCAAGTTGCACATCTGGGATCCCGAGTTCCTGCAGTTGTGTTTCGATCGTTTTAGTCTTGGGCCAAGACTCTTGGTCTCAGCTAATGTGCGGCTGTATAAAGTTAGCATTGCACGGTCGACTTGGACTCCATCTCCGATATCCCTTCATTCGCATTCGTTCACGCTTCGATACTGTGCGTGGCAACTGTATGCCGGTGTTCCAATCTGTTTTTACACAAACACGGGCTATCCCAAGAATGGCAAGCACATGTTGCGTCGCTCGAAGCTACCGCACGGTACATGCGCAGACAAATATTTATGATGTGCTGCAATGGAGAGTGCTTCGTTCACTCGCGCAGCTTTCAAACCATTGGAATCTGGTACACAAGCACCATAGTCTAAACAATTGCGAGCGTCCTGATTAGACGATGGAGGACGATGGTCGCGATTAAAGTTTTCCAAGATCAAGCTCAACAAGGAGTCACCACCACCGCCAAAAACTCGGCTCGAGCTTACAATTGTGAGCCGATACGCACAGTCAATGCTTCCCGGTTCTGTATCCCGGCGATGTGTTTGCCCAAATCGGCAGAGCTCTGATTAACGTATGCCTCTGGCAATTCACACGCTTGCGTGTTCTCTCTGCACAACAGTCGAGATTGAAATTGGTGAGCCGGCGCAGCAGCAGGACGCTCTCAGCAGGAACCTGGCTCACACAGCCTTGATTCTCGTGTTTTGGGCTTGCGCTTTGCACGGCATGGGGCGACCCAGCCGGTTTGACAAGTTGTGGAAACTTCTATGCAGTCCTCAACGTCGAAGTTGTGGTCCTCAATCGAGTGTTTGCTCATTTCCACTTTCGCCGCCTCCGCCGCAGGTCTCTCCTCTCCACCTCCCTCACCTGCCTCGGATCCGGACTTCGCTCGCCATGTCGAAAGGCCCGTTCCTCACCGGTGAGGACTGCAAGTCGGCCTTCAATCTCTTCTGCTGCATCTACGGCATTGGTACGCTTGGTATGCCCGGTAACTTCGCCCGCGCCGGTCCGGTCATCGCCGTCATTGCCATGACCTTCATGGCCTTCGCCAACATCTACTCGTCCATCACCATGTCCAAGGTGATCCTGCTGGCCCCCAAGTCCGTCAAGACGTTCGGCGACCTCGGAGAATGGAGCATGGGCCAGACCGGCCGCTGGCTTTGCGTCGTCTCGCAGATGGGCTCCTGTCTGCTGATCCCGTGCGTGTTCCTCGTGCTTGGCGGTTCACTGCTTGACGGCCTCTTCCCCGAAGCCTTCAGCACCACGACGTGGACCATCCTCATGGCCCTCATGGTCATGCCGGTGTGTCTTGTCCCCACGCTCAAGGAAGGTTCGGGCGCCGCGTTTGCCGGCTGCATGGGCACCATCATCGCCGACATCATCGGAGTCGCTGTAGTGATCCACGGCATGCGCGGCCACCCGAGCGTGCCGTTCCCGGAGCTCAAGTTCCAGCAGGTGGCGGGTGTGTTCGGCAACCTGTCGCTCGCCTACGGAGCCGGCATCGTCATCCCGGACCTGCAGCGCCAGCACAGCGACCCCACCCGCATGCCGCGCGTCGTCGGAGTGACTGTAGCCTTCGTGTCGTGCCTCTTCCTGGTGCTCTCCAGCACGTCGTACTCGGCCGTGGGGTGCCAGATCTCGGGAAACCTGCTTTTCACCATTTACCCGGACCACGACACGGGCCTCGCGTCACTCGGCTTCGCGCCCGACTGGGGCGTCGTCGTGCTGGCCTACCTGTTCATGCAGCTGCACATTACCATCGCCTTCTCGGTCATCCTGAACCCCGCGTTCTACATCTCCGAGCGTCTCTTCCTGGGCATGCACAAGAGGGCGCCGGAGGACATTGAGAACGGCTTCGCCTTCGAGGAGTCCACCACACCCGGTGACCCGCTCGCGAAGAAGTCGGATGCCGGTATCTCCAACAACAACTCGGTCCTCCAGTCGGGGCGCCGCTCCAAGATGTCGTACGTGTCCGTGGCCGACTCGGAGCGAGTGCACAAGGACAACGAGGAGGAGGAGGCGGCCGAGTACACTGGCGGCAACGCCATCAAGTACGTCCTGCTGCGTATCGCGATCGTCATCGTGCTGGTGGTTCTCGCCATCGTCTTCAAGGACCACTTCTCCGAGTTCGCTGACTTCGTTGGCGCCTCGTGCATCACGACCAACTGCATCCTGCTGCCTATTATCTTCTACCTCATCAAGGCCTGGGATCGCGTCCCCGCGTACGAGAAGGTCGCGGCCATTGTGGTGGTCGTCGTGTGCTTCGTCCTCGGCTGCTACGTCTCGTACACCACCGGAAAGCAGCTCTTCTTCCCCACGGAGAATGACGCCGAGTTCCCGTACTGCGACTCCGAGTTCGAGAACACCATCTACTACAACTACACGGCCGAGCACGAGTCGTAAGCTACTGTTTGTTAGATCTGTAGGCGCGAATATAGTCCCGAATGAACCGTGCATTGTTTGAACCTCCAGTGTAACGCTTTGAATTGATCGTCAAAGTTTACTACCGACATCGTTTGCCGAGTGATTTTCCAAGCCTTTTCTTTAGCGAACCACTTTTTTTATCCTTTCGGGATGGCACCGTGCTCGAGCTCTTCGTTCTCAGATTCTAAGTCAGAAGCTGTTGAAGGCAAGAGATACGGTTTCTCTGATATTGGTGCTGGGTTCATGTGCTGCTGCAGCCGGAGTTTTGTTGTCGCTTTGGCGGTCTCAGCAATAAAGCCGGTGTTTGGTTTCTTTTCCCAAACAGTAAAGCAGCCACCACCGCCTTCAAGATATCAGCGGAGACCATCAAAGTTTACAGAGTATCCTTACTGTGTGCCAATTCGTGGGCTTTGGAAGCAAAGCTGAGGGCTTCGGGCTTATCGAGCACGCCACATTTGACAGCGGCAAGGCTTCAGTATGATACAGTACCGGTAACGTTACTCGACTTTTGAACACCAGCAAAATGCCCGGACAGATGTTGCTCATCAATGCAGAGCTCGGATCACGGCGCCACGACTCTAAGGAAACGTTTCCATCCACCGCGATGTATTACGATGTGCTGCAAGGGAGATGTATCGCCCGCAGGCTTCCGCTGAAAAATCTGTACGTATTACATGTACGGCGAAAAATGTGTAGATTGGTAGGCAGGAGCAGCTATTGCTATCAAAACTATCTTCTGGGGTGTGGAGCTCCCCGTCACCGCAGCCAAAGCGCAATGAAGCCTTCAATCCTGTGTGTACTCGACGCACGGACTGGTGTAGCTACGTGTATAACTTGTAGATGTTCTTTCGGCTTGATCTCGCTCGCAGTGAATCATCCCGATTGTGTAGGCGCCGCGAGAGCCCGCCTCAGCAATGAGCCGGAGCCAAGTGGCTCAAAGATGGTGAGCGGCTCGTGATAATCGAGTTGATAATCAACTGATTGAGCTCGTATCTTTCAAAGTGTTTTTTTTAGGGTCACACTAACTATTAAACAGACCTAGTTTGAGGGGTCTGTCGCAGCCTTCCGCGACCAAGCTGGTTTAGCTCACTTCCAATTCCACCTCCTCCGACACGGCTCACTCGACCTCACAGCTTCGCCACAACCTACCTACCTGATCATCATGGGGAAGGGGCCTTTTCTCACCGGAGAGGACTTCAAGACGTGCTTCAACCTCTTCTGCTGCATCTACGGCATTGGTACGCTTGGTATGCCCGGTAACTTCGCTCGTGCCGGTCCGACGCTCGCATGCTTCGCCTTGGCCTTCATGGCCTTCGCCAACATCTACTCGTCCATCACCATGTCCAAGGTCATGCTGCTCGCTCCGCGGTCGGTCAACACGTTTGGCGACCTCGGAGAATGGAGCATGGGGTCGCTAGGCCGCTGGCTTTGTGTCACCTCGCAAATGGGCTCCTGCTTGCTGCTACCGTGCGTGTTCTTGATCCTCGGCGGCCAATTGCTCGACGGACTCTTCCCGGATGCATGGAGCACCAACACCTGGACCATTTTCATGGCGCTCATGGTGCTGCCAGTGTGCCTCGTGCCCACGCTCAAGGAAGGCTCTGGTGCTGCCTTCGCGGGCTGCTTTGGAACGATCGTCGCCGACACCATCGGCGTATCCGTCGTCATGTACGGCATGCGCGGACACCCGAGCGTACCGTTCCCCGACCTCAAGTTCGAGCAGGTGGCCAACATGTTTGGCAACTTGTCACTCGCCTACGGAGCCGGTATCATCATCCCGGACCTGCAGCGCCAGCACAGCGACCCCACCCGCATGCCGCGCGTCGTCGGAGTGACTGTAGCCTTCGTGTCGTGCCTCTTCCTGACCCTTTCAAGCACGTCGTACTCGGCGGTGGGCTGTCAGATCTCAGGCAACCTGCTCTTCACGATTTATCCGGACGCCGACACGGGTCTGACATCGCTCGGCTTCGCGCCCAAGTGGGGCGTCGTGGTCATGGCCTACCTGCTCATGCAGCTGCACATTACTATCGCCTTCTCGGTCATCCTGAACCCCGCGTTCTATATCGCCGAGCGCATGCTCCTGGGTATGCACAAGAAGAAGCCGGAAGACATCGAGGACGGCTTCGGCTTCGACGAGTCCACCACGCCTGAACTGCAATCAAAGCAGTCCGAGTCTGGACTGGTCCGTCCCAACCACTCGGTTCCGGTTCTCCACTCGAGCCGTCGCTCCAAGACGTCGTACGTGTCTGTGGCCGACTCGGAGCGGGTGCACAAGGACAACGAGGAGGAGGAGGCGGCCGAGTACACCGGCTCCAACGCGCTCAAGTACGTCGCGCTCCGCATCACTATTGTGGTCATCTTGGTGATTCTGGCCATCGTCTTCAAAGACCACTTCTCCGAGTTCGCAGACTTTGTGGGCGCTTCGTGTCTCACAATGAACTGCATCCTGCTGCCTATTATCTTCTACTTCAAGAAGGCCTGGCAGCGTGTCCCGGTGTACGAGAAGGTCGCTGGCAGCATCGTGGTCGTCGTGTGCTTCGTTCTTGGCTGCTACGTCTCGTACACCACCGGAAAGGAGCTCTTCTTCCCGACCGACAACGACGCCGACTTCCCCTTCTGCAACTCCGAGTACGAAAACAAGGTCTACTACAACTACACGGCTGAGCACGAAGCCTAGGTGATAATGCTGTCGCTGACGACCGCCAAGTTCCGGACCATTGCTTTTCCTTGTCAATATAGTATCTCCTTCAACGACAGTGGTCTGTGTCTACTTCGGTTGTAGACAACTGCATCGGTGGAATGGCAGGGGATATTCATCTCGAACCGAACCGAGGTACATGTAGTTCCTTGAGAAGAACCTCCTTTTTGAACTTGAATTTATTGCGGCCATGCCGAGCGCTTCGTACGTGTAGCAGCGGCCAGGTGAGGAGCTACGGAACTCGTAGCCTTCTTCTATCTTCTAATTGTGAACTTAGGATTCGTGCTCCGCCGTATAGTTGTAGAACACAGTGTTCTGGTACTTGGGCTCGCAGTATGGGAACGCGGCATCCGAGTCTGACGGAGCGAAGAGGTTCTTGCCGGCTGTGTACGTCGAGTAGCAGCCGAGCACAAAGCACACCACAAACACAACGATAGCGGCCACCTTCTCAGCCATCGGTACGTTGTCCCACGCCTTGATCAGGTAGAAAGCCACCGGCAGCAAGATGCAACTCATCGTCAAGGACGAAGAGCCCACAAACTCGGCAAAATCCGAGAAGTGGTCCTTGAAAAGAATGGATAACACTACAAGGATCACAGTGATGCAGATACGCAGCACAGCGTACTTGAAGGCGTTGGCGCCACGGTACTCAGCAGCCTCGTTGTCGGTCTCGCCATGACAGTTGCAGTGGCACTTGTTGTCCGGCGTAGCATCGGGCGTCTTGACGATCTCGTCGGCGGGGGTTCCAGACTCGACGTACTGCAGGCCGTGCTCAATATCGTCCGACTTGCTCTTCTTGTGCATGCCCAGAACCACATACTCCGCCATGTAGAAGGCGGGGTTTAACAGCACCGAGAACGCCGTCGTAATGTGCAGCTGCATGGCGAGGTACGCAAGCACGACGGCACCCCAATTTGGCGCGAAGCCCAGCGACGTCAGACCGGTGCTCGAGTCCGGGTAGATCGTGTAGAGAATGTTGCCCGAGATCTGGCAGCCTGCAGACGTGAAGGGCACCACAGACAGCACGACGAACAAGGCCGAGATGATGACCATCGTGAACATAATGACGTGGGGCATGCGGTGCGGCTCGCTGTGCTGGCGCTGCAGGTCCGGGATAATGATGCCGGCGCCGTAACTGAGCGCGAGGTTGCCGAACGTGCCGGCCACCTGGGAGAAGCTGACGTCCGTCTGCGGGACACTCGGGTGGCCGCGCATGCCGTGCATCACGACTGCCACGCCAATCACGTCAGCTACGAGAGTACCCACGCAACCGGCGAACGCGACACCGGAACCTTCCTTCAGCGTCGGCACGAGGCACAGCGGCAGAACCATTGCAGCCATGAGGATAATCCACACCGTTGGGTCGAACGCGTTGGGGAAGAGTCCATCCAGCAGCCCACCGCCAAGAACGAGGAATACGCACGGGATGAGCAGGCAGGAGCCCATTTGCGAGATCACTGCCAGCCAGCGGTCGGTCTTGCCCATGCTCCATTCACCGAGGTCGCTGAACGTCTTGACGGAAGTCGGGGCCAGCAAGAGCACCTTGGACATAGATACCGAAGCGTAGATGTTGGCGAACGCCATGAAGGCGGTGGCAAAGAACCCCAGCACGGGACCCGTGCGCGCAAAGTTGCCGGGCATACCGAGCGTGCCGATGCCACATACAGCAGAACAGGCTGAAGGCCATCTTGAAATCCTCAAGTGTGAAGAAAGGTTGTTTAGCCATGGCTCCGGAGGGAAGTTACTTGGGGTTGAGTGGAAGACGGCCAATTTGAAAATGCGAACTTGGTATAACAGGTCGGCATCGGCACCGGAGACGAAGGATCTGTAGTGTGTCCGGTATCGGACAGTATGTAGACAGTAGCACCGCCCGAAAACGTCCATGAGGGACACTTGTGTCTCGCCCAACGCGACCAACGGGATGGCTGTCTTTCATCTATGTCACGAGCGCAAGGCCAATAAAGGCGGCGAGCAGGTCCGTGTCGGCAAAGCGCCACGCTGCTTAGCGGGGTGACGATCGTTATCAGCGAACACGAGGACCAAGACATACAGAAACTATTCCGGTGCAGCGACGTGAGCCAGTACCAAGCAGGTTGACACGGAAGACTGCAGTTTTGCAGCAGGACCTAGTCCCCATCTTGTCTGCAAGGAACGCTGGGCTCGACCGGCCTCGGCCACACGTGTGCGTCCAGTGCTCTCCGTCACCCAACGCGAGCGCGCGGCTCACTTGCATAGTCTCGACAAACAGAGCAGAGTCACCACATGGGCTGCGTTTCTTTCGATTGTCCCCAGCAGAATTGCTCTGGAATACGAAGGCTGCGAAAGTCGGCGACGGTGCTCAACGAGATTGAGCCGGAGCAAGGAAGTTCTTCGGTTTGGCTAGCTTCAAACTTCAGTTTGCTGTGCAGCTACAGTCGAGGATGGCGGGTGCGCTCGTGCGTTGAACTTCACTTGTCTAGCAACTGGGGATACTGGCGAACTGTAAATTTTAATTAACGAAGGCAAAAGGTTCTTGTGATGCACATCATACAGGGGGTGTCGAAGTGGCATTAACATTTAAGCACAAATAGTTGCCGTCACTGGTGGCATGCACTTCAACGTGGATGATCCCGTTCGAGGTCGAGAGCGAGGATGGCCAGTATATCCCGCAACTTGTTGCATCTCGTCCCCATGCACATGAAACTCGTGAGGAACGTGTTTACCACGGCAGCGGATAAGTTATCGGGAGGTCTGGTCGATGAAAAAGGCAATGGCACTCTGGCATTTCTTACTGTAGTTAGAGGCTTAAAACTGCAGCGCTCGACGCACGTGGGGACTTGGACGCAGCAGCTCTCGGATGTTGCGCATGGCTCGGTAGGCTTCGGTCACGGTCTCGCGGAGGGCGTCTCGCGCGTCGATCTCCTCCATGCGGTTCACCGCCGCCGTGATGATGTCGAGGCACTCGTCATACGCGATGGCCACGGCCATAGTGCGAGGCCGATGGGCGAGCCCCACCATCCGCTCGGCGGCGGCGATGACGGCGCGTGAACACACTTCGAACGTCGGCCGGTCGATTGCGTCGTCGCTGTCCTCACCTTCGGAACTGCAGGAGATGGCGGACCCACCGTAGCTGTACCGGACGGTTGAGGCGGTGGTCTGTCGCTCGGCTGCTCGTAAGAATGCGACGTCTTGGCTCATGGCTGGGGTGGCAACGCGGTGGATGGTGTCCGGGGTGCTCATGATGCTTGCTTCGGTCTTTCTTGGGGCTTTCGGGAATGCCTTGGAAGCCACGGCGAACCGGCGAAAAAGGACGGACTTCGTTGATCACTGCAGCTTCGTGTGAAGTCGGGATTTACGGGGCGAAAGTGGTCCCTGTGCCATGGATAAGTTGACGTCTGGGAGACTGTTGTGGCGGTGAGTGCCGCGCCTTGCTGGGATGATCGGATCGGATCGAGGTTTTGTTGGAACCTCTGTAGAGGCTGCTGGTCGCACAGCTTCCTCGCATCCCAGAGGCAAACTCATCACGGACTGCTGCACCTTCAATAGGTTTGCCATGGCGTCCTGGGGCTTTATATCGCTTGCACTAGCGTGGGAAGAACTTGCCCCACCATGGGAGACCAACGCTCGACTGCCACCTGTCGACGGCTCAACGGGCTTTTTCGTAGTCGCGATTGACGTGCGATGGGGCAGCGCCGCTTTGGCGTAAATGAAGCAGTCGCTAGTCGCCACAGGCTGCGCACCACCGCCAACGATGCCATCCAACGTGTCCGAGCTGGTACGGGGCTCTGCGCCTTGTGAGGAAGACGTGATCGCTGTGTTTCCTCCTGATCGTGGAGATGCTACAGACGGCCTTCCAGGGGCTACGGACGTAGCAGACAGAGTCGGTGATTTTCCAGCCACACTGCCCACGATGTAACCTACAGACTTTAGAAATTGCTGCAGTCGTTTTTGAGTGCTATCGTTCAGCTCCTGCAGCTCCAGTCGCAGCACTTGCATCTTTGCAGAAAGCTGCGAGTTTGCAGAGCGCAGTCCTGCCAACGAGTCATCGACAGCGCGACGCGTAGCTTCAAGCTGTAAATGGTGCGCAGTCTCGTTGCTCTCCACCCGCCGATGAAGCGTCTGCAGCTCTTGCTCGTGTGAAAACTGCGCCGTGCCCACGGTGGCCAGAGACTTCTCAAGTGCTGTAATTCTAGCAGGGTGGGCTGCAGTCTGTTGCTGCACTTGGCGCAGTTTTGCGGTCAAGGCGCGAACTTGTGCGTCACTCTCTGCTCGAGCCTTTTCCAGAGCCTGAACGGACTGCGCCAATTGATCACAAACTCGCTGTTTATCATCCAGACGCTCCTTCAGCTCATTGTAGAGCGTGTCTTGCTTGCTTATTGCGGTGCTCGCCTCACATTGCGCGTATGCCATCTGCGTCGTGCACCGCTGAAAAAGCTCGTGCTGTGTTTTGGCCACGTCACGCCGCATCAACTCGATATCGGTCACAACAGCAAGTCGCGCCATGGCCGTGAACGAGTTGTCACCAGTTCTCCTGCCATCTTCAATTGGAACGGAGCCAGTGGTGGTCCGTTCTTGGTGCTGGTAGATACTTGAGCTCCACGCGCTAATGAGGTGCAGCTCCTCCACGATCCGAGACAGATAGCGTTGAACATTATGCGCAAGATCAGCACAGTTTCCAGCTTCCAAATCGATAGCAGAAGACATCGAGCATACGTAGGATCGCTCAAGTCCGTCTTCATCATCACTTAGATGCACGACTGATTGCTCATTGCCGCCGAGATGTTCATGGAGACCACTAACGTCTACCAAAGCAGACATTTTCACTGAACCACAACAGATTTAGCTTCAAACTTGAAAGGGGACTGGATCAATTCCTGACTGCCATCTTGAACTCCTTAGACCCACGAAAATAGGTAGCTGTCAGAACAGGAAGTTACCCACTCCAAAACTGTCGAAATCGCTCGCTCGTACTTCAGCACAGCAATAACGGCGCAGTTCGTAAAAGTTGTGTCATTCATAGGGAAGAGAATTGCAAGACGTACAGATCAGGCTGCTTGAACTCGACCCTCGTATCTCACAAACGTTCGGCTGTACATCATTGCTTAAATCGCGAGATGCAGGGATTCCGTGACGAACGTGTCTCGGCGATGCTGCGTGATCTTCAACTGTCCCACTTGGTCTCTCAACGCTGCATTCTCCTGACTAACACGCAGCAGCTCGTTGCGATACAGCACGTTCTTCCTCTCTGCGAGAAAGCGGCACTTCTGTTCTCGAGCGAGGGTCTCCTCCATCTCACGGAGCCTCCCCTCCATCGCCTGCATCGCCGTCGCATCCGTCGACTTGGACGTTGAACTCGCCGGCGCTGGTGATGCAACAGCAGCAGCACTTGCACTCAGCCGCTGAAACATTGTCCAGCCCTTCGGCCGCCCCTTCTCCTCAACGTTTGCATCCTGCTCTTGCTCCTTTTGACTGTGCGGCGTCTCCTCTGGGGCTTCCACTTGCATATCTGGCGACGCCTCCACGGTCTTGTGCGGTTGGCGCTGGAAAACCAACGTTACGGGGCCCCTATGCACCTGTCGAAGCTGCTCCACAATCTGTGGGAAGCGCAGGTTGGACACGTCGCTGTCGTTCACTGAGAGCAGCACGTCTCCAGGCGCAATGGCCCCACTGGCCTCCCCAGGAGCTAACGCCCCCGACGGGAGACGGTAGAACGGCACCCGCATGTCCACAATAGCGTGGGTGGCATCCACTGTCGCTGCAAAGTAGATGCCCAGGCCATACGCGCCCTTGACGAGCTCCACAGAGTAGCAAGAGGCCTCGGTCGACTGCATGTCAAAATGTCGGATCTTTGGATACTATTCAGCGCGACGCTTCCGGTGGAAGGATGAGATGGCTACACTGAATGAGTCATCAGCATCAATCTATTCAACATGCAATGGCGTTGACGACACTCTTCCAACGCGGCGGCTCGACGCTGGCCTTGGCGCCGCTGCTGGAGTACGTGCCCAGATCCTTGACCCAGAGTGCGAACTCCTCTAAATTGTTGCGCAGCCTCGCTTCTTGTGTCGGGTCTTGGCTCGTCACGTAGTCGATGTAGAAAATGTAATCCCTGCATAAAAGCAGTTAGCTTGATAAGATATGCTAGGATGATTCCAGACCGATTGGCAGCGTACCAGTGAGTCGTCTGCGCAGTGAAGAGACTTCCGGCAGTAGCAGCTGGACGACTCTCGATCTTTACAATCATCACGTTGCGTAGCGCGAAGGCCGACACGATCTTGAAAAGAGCTTGCGGTTCGTTAGGCACAGCCACCACGATACTTGACTTGGTCGTTGTGCTGATACTACCGGTAGTGGTGCCAGGTGCAGCACCCAGCGGCAGCGGTGACGCATCCAGCCGTCCGAGGATCATGTAGCGCGTCTCACTATTGAGCTCGTCTCCAACGCCGCATTCTAGCACAACCAGTCCGTGCGCGTGAGCGGCCTGTTCGCTAGCGATTGCAGCAACGTGTCGCTTCTCCCTCTGCTTCACGGTCTGGCAGGCTCCAGCACTGTCCCACGCAGCATTACGCTCAATAATGGAGCCCGCCTTCCGCTCCATGGCGCAGATGTAGCTCTCGCAGTGGTCCAACACCGCCGGATGCGATGAAAGCTGCTTAATCTCGCCCATGGCCACTCCAGGCAGTGCACAGAGACACAGCTCCTGCACACACGCCACCTCGCCCACAATCTTCAAGTGAGCCGCCACCAGTCGGTCCAAATTGCCGTGAAACGTGCCAGAGATGGAGTTCTCCACGGGCAGCACTGCGAACGCCAGCTCCTTCCTCTCCAGCGCCCCGACCACGTCCGATACCTGCGAAAAGCCGACAGTCATAAAGTCGTTGGGAGTCAGCGCCTTGGCGGTCCGCAGCTCCTCGAAGGCGCTTCGAGCTGCCACATCCGAGAACGCGCCTTCCTTGCCCTGGAACCCGACCAGCATGTAGCTGTACTCCTGGATCTCCTGCTGCAGAGTCTCCACCTCCGTTTTAACCTTCTTCTTCTTATTGTCCTTGTTAGGGGTATCTATTGCGCTCCGCTTGCCGCCTGCTATTAGGAGCGAGGACGGAGGACGCCCCGCACCCGGCAGCCGCTTGGCCGACGGGTCCATCGCCAGCAGCTCCGGCTCCTTGTCCCGCCACGCGCGCACACAGTTGCGATCCACGTTGAACTGGCGCGCCGCAGCCCGCAGAGACGACGCCTTGGCGACGGCCACCACCTTGAGCTTCTCCTCCACCGTGAAGCTGCGCTTCTTGTCGCTCTTGGCGTCGATGTCCGACATGCGCAAAATTGAAACTGAGGTGCTGTACATTAGCTACTGGATGCGACATGAAGAACTACATGTAGCCATCTGCAAATAGGCAAGTTGAAGTGCTGTTCGCCTATCAATAGTTGCAGAGCTACAGGTAGCCCCTCCATAGTCGAAAGAGCAGCACAGAGCGATGGCGGTGGAGCCGCTTCCGCCGACGTCGGCGCGGGGGTCGGACCAGCAGCAGCAGCAACGGCGACTGCAGCAGTTTCTGGATCGGGGGCGTGGGCCCTCGCTCCAGCGACACCCTGACCGAGCCACGAACGATGTGTCCGATATCCTGGGCACGCGGCCTCTGTTGAAAAACCACGTGTATGTCAACAAACAGCACTTCTACGACGCGCACGACATTAAAGGATCCACGAGCATGGAGCTGCACCCGAAGAGCTGGCGCGCAGGCAGCGAGGATCGCTTCAAGCAGCTACCGATCGAGGGCTCCACTTCGCTGCCTGCAGGGTTTCGCACGGACCGAGTCGTAAATCCACTTGAGCCTAGCTACAAACTTCCTTCTTTCACGACGGCGCCGCTGGTAGGAAGCTGCTGCTTCAGGTCGGTGCGCATTGCTTCGAGTCACTAACAACTGACTGTCGTCTCCGCAGCTCGAGCCGAAGTTTCTGCGCGACAGCTACAACGTATCCGACATCGAGGGCACCTCCATGAAAGTCCGCGATATCCAACATCCTCGAGACGGCTTAAAGCTGGTACGAAAGAGTAAACTGCATGATATACTACGAGTTTGAAGCTAACTGTAGAGTGTGCAGGATGACATTGCAGGCGCCCAGGCCGGGTGGCTACCTCGCCACAAGCGAGGGCTGAGAGAGAATCCTCCGCGTGACATCCTCAATGTGCTTGACATCACCAACGTGGACTTCAAATCCAGTCGTGTGACGTGAGTGTTGCTTCATCTTAGGTTTGCCTCGGACTCCAGCTAACGCTGCTGTGGCTCTGTTGTCAGGAACGTGTTGAATCCTGTGTACACCGTCAATGGAATGACATTCCAGGACGACCCACTCTCACGACCACTAGTGCAGCATCCTAAGCGAGACAAACCGATCTACGCTCTGAAAACCGACGACATCGAGGGTGCAGGCTGCTCTGACCCCGCGACAGCAATTGTTGCGGGCATTGTCATGGCAAATCGACGCAACTTCCGAGATACCAACATCATCTCCGACATCACGGGAGCCAAAGCAGACACACTGCTGCACAGTATCCGAAGTAAACGGCGAGTTGACCCCAATGCGCCACAGTATTCGGCGCTAGATGGATCGCGCGTGGACTCGAGTGCAATATCCGTCGGTAGATCCATCGTTTTCGTAGACCTTGTGCACCAGCACGAGCTCCTTGAAGCTGCTCACAAAAGTGGCGATAGTGAGGAGAAGCCGTACTTGGTAAGCGGTGTGGGCAACGTAGGGCTCTTGGACTCTGCTAATAGAGATCGTGAAAAGAGACCTCCAGGGACGAAGCGGGCATCGCTGAGTGGGAACAACGACCCACAACCAAAAGCCGCGCCTGTGAAGGCGGCCAAGGTGAAGATGGATCTGATGCCAGCCATCACAACAGGGAAATCGGGAACCAAGCACCCGAAGCCTCCAAAGCCTTCATCAGTGCCGGGTGGAGTGAAAACGGGAAGGACGCATACCGATCGCAAGCAGACACACGCTAGGCGAGAAGAAATTCAGCTTGTACGGGAGCTCAACTAAGATACAGCAAATACATTTGACCAGCATCGTCATTCTCCTTGACTGGGGACGAATGTAACATTTGCTCTGAATCCTGTCGAGATAACCAACCTAAAACTTATTTTCTTAAGATGTCTAGGTCAAGTCGAACTCATCCTCGACAGGTGCAGGCTTGGACACTGGCGCCTTAGGGGCAGGTGCTGCAGCCGCCTCAAACGAGTCCGAATAGCCACCTGCACCGGCACCTGAAGACTCATCCGGAGTCATCGAAAATTCAAGCGAGTCCGAATCGGGCATGGCAAACGCCAGGTCATCAAACTCGTAATCCATGCGAACGCTAGCACGCACTTGTGGTGGCGGAGACGGCGTCAGGGTAGGTGACAAACTGGAGGATGAAGCACCGATCTCCGGGGAAGGGGGCTGCTGGGGCTTGGGGGTAATGTACTCGTGATGCGTGGAAGCAACCGGGGTTGAAGCTGAGGCCTCTTTTTCAGCCTTGGAAACGCTGGTTTCACCAAGTGCGGCAGCCAACGCCGCCTCGTAGTCACTATCACGCACATCCGAGCTCGATGCAGTCGGTACCTCGGATCCAACGTCGTACTCGGACTCCAACGACGGCGCAGGAGCTGCGGCTCGCGATGACGGAGCAAACGGGTTTCGCTGAGCCGGGGCACGCGCTGAAGGCGCGAACGGGTTCCGCTGTTTGGGCTGCTGCCCTCCTGTACTGGACGGGGTTGGTCGGTGCTGGCGCTGCGGTGGCGGTGGAGCGGCATCTCCAGCTCCATAGACCGACAGCTTGCGGCAAATACGTCCGATCTGGTTGTCTAGCGCCAGGAAGCCGGGCTTGCGCACCGTGGCCTGAAGTAGCTCTTCGTTGCCCATCTTGAAGGCCCGCACCAGGTCCTCGGCGACCGCGCAGTCATCCGATGACAAGAACGCGTCGTCCTGCAGACAGCGCGAGTACAGCGCGTCGGCCGCGGGCACGTCGCCTAGGGCGAGCAGCAGGATCACTTGGCTCAGCTGCGTCTTGTGCACGTTGTGCTGCTGGTCCATGGCCACGTACAGCGCCGCCATGCGGTCCAGCAGCTTCATTGCTTCACTGTATTTCCCGATCTTGACCAGGAAGCTCAGCGTCTTGCGGAACGTCTCCACGGCGAAGTGAGGCTTGTCCTGGGCCTCCAGCAGATCGCACGCCTTCCAGTACAGCGGCAGGACGTCGCCCGCATTGGACCCATGGGTCTCGCAAGCCTGCGCGCCCTTCACAAGAGCGTCCGCGGCCTTGCCGAGCTCACCCATGTCCACATAGCAGCTGCTGGCCGTCTCGTAGGCCTTGCGCGCCTCGGCCGTGCGCTGCTGGGCGCTGTGGGCGCCCGCGCGCTCCGCCTTGAGCTGCTGCAGCGCCGTCTTGGCCACGTTCTCCCAGGCCTGAGCGGCGCGGAACGGCGACTGGTTGTGCTGCTGCGCGTCGGCGCACCGTGCGAAGGCCTGCTTGCTGGATTCGAAGTCACCCCCGAGGCGGAAGAGCTCGCCGGCCTTGTCCAGCAGCGGCGCCGCCGTGAGGAAGTCGGGCGAGCCACGGAAGAACGAGCGCTTGGCTAGCGCCTTGTCTGCCGCCTTGAGCTGCGCCGCCGCCTCCACGCACTTGTGCTGCTGCAACGACGACATGGGGAGGGACACGTACGTCAGTCACAATGGACGCGTCCAGTTGTAGCGCTGAAGAGAGGGATTGCGGGTACCGCGAGCCCTCGGTACATGGATGTCTCGAATACAGAGATGTAACAGTAGTACATGTACCAGTATCGAGGCACACGTGACGCGCTGTCTATTTCGACCAGCAAAGCGTGATATCCGTTTAAGTACGAGCTGTATCAGAATTCTCAAATTCTGAGTTCAGTATACGTGTGACGCGCTAGGTTTTTCTATGGTATTGAGACTCAAAAGAACAACACTTGCAGCCGATACTAATATTTAACCAATCAGAACACGAGGACTAAATCAAATCCACGCATAGCAAAATTGACTTTGGCACCAATAAAACGTCGGTCTGGGGATCAAACCACCTTTTTAATTACGTGACGAGGGTTCAATTCCCACGACTGCTGCAAAGTTAAACACCCGAGTGGTGACCTTGGTGCCGGGGTTCCAAGGCAGTAGGTGCACCTACTGATGCCCCCCGCCCTATCTGGCCAGTCTATTATAGGGAAGCCTTATTCCATACCTTCTTTATGCTACTCTCACTAACCGCATCCCACGCAGCGACAACACGCTCCACCAAGCGCTTCCGCTTCTCGGGTGCTGGTAGGCGCTGCAGCTTCAGCAGACGTTCGCGAAGGGGCACTCGGCTGCCCTCCTTAACCACTGATAGTTCATAGGACAGTGTGATGGCACGCAGCTTCTGCTTAAACGTGCCCATGACCCCCACGTCAAGCGGCAGGAGCACCGAGGTGGTCTTTTTTGGAAGGGGCACAACCTCCGTGCCCCAGGAAGCAAATGATTCCTCCGCCTCGGTCGAAACGTGGCACTTCAAGTTGTCCACGCAGATTGCAAGTGGTCCGGGCTGGGTATTATACACGAAACCACCCCAGGAATTTTAAATGAAGACGTCCCGCCACACCCGTGAATCCATCCAGGCGTTTGTCTACACGGTCGCCATGACACGGTACGAATGACGCTGGACTTCTTCCTCCACCCGCCCTCCTGGTTGCCCTTTAAAGATGATGAGCGGGCGAAGCTTTTGCCCTGTAGCCGATACGATTAGCAGCACGCTTGCCCTCTTCGATCGCACCCGCCCTTGGATCTTGACTCCTATCTTGGCGCCACGCTCGCTAATGATACACATGGGAGTGTCATCGTTATACACTGTCGTCTCGTCGGCGTTGAAAATGCACAATCTTGCGTTCGTTGCGTTGACTTTGTTTCCTACCTCGCTAGCGAATTTGCGCTGCTCCGCTTCGAGGTCTTGCGTGGAGAGCACAGTTTTCGTGGGGCGCCGGAACGAGAACCCACGCTGGTAGACGATCCGGTGGACCATGCGGCCTAAGCTCACCTCCTTGTTCTTGGACAAGTACGTCGATGTGAACTCGCTGTACTCTTCCTTTACGAACACCAAAACATGGGACGTCTTCAGTGGAAATCGTCGCATCTCATTTCCTTAATCCACTGTCACAGTACGGGAACATGTTCTTCCTGCCTTGCCCTGAGGCTGCACTTAGATTGTAACGGGGTACACGGATGCGTACCCATGTTACAAAAAGAGTGACGGGATGTCCCTCTTTAGTGTCCATGGTACGTGGTACCGGTTGGCTGCGAGCCAACCATTGGACACTTGTTTATC
>KV723173.1:1745-67885 GCA_000500205.2 Phytophthora lateralis | reverse complement strand
TTTGGGTGGACATTCCATTTCGATTCCAAGAGTGGTCATTCCACAATTATAGGTGTTACCTCCAAAATTCTGGGTGGTCATACCCCCTCCTTCTCGTTACGTTGACAAGCACACCTGGCAGGGTAACTTACTGGGCTGACCTTTAGAGCAGCGAGTGGTGGCAAAGCTGAGCGAGATGTGACCATCCTCTAGGTTTAAGCCCGCGTGTTGCACACACGGATCGTAAGCCACAGTGGCTTGCAGAGCGAGTTGGCATTCCCCTCCCGCTCCCCCAGCCCAGTTACAGATTTTCATACCGATGACTAAAAAGGTACTTAGGAAGTATATAGTGTTTTTGCGGGTCGTCTGCGGTATGGTCTGACTGGCCCTTTGCCATTGTTGGTACTGTCAGACAACGTTTGCCTACGAGCGCGATAGCGCCCTTCCAACGGGCCCAGCGCCGAGCTCCTCAGCGAGAGGAGCATTTGACTCGCCAGGAGGTTCTTACGAGGTTCTGCTCGTTGCTTCTCCAGAGTTCGATGTCGTTCTTGCTCGTGGCGACAAGGAAGCAACGGCTGAAAGAGTAAGGTCACTTCGGTTGTAGCTGTATATATGTATAGTGAAGGCAAGTGCATTACTACATTTTTGTAAGCAAACTGCATGTGGCAGTTGGCGAGGTTGGACAGCAACGTGAAGGTTGTGAAATTGAGGTCGTGGACATGGGGAGAATCGAAGGCCAAAGAAGATTGGGGACAAGACGTCACCATGAAGCTCAAGGCCATTTCCCTGCTGCGTGAGACAGCATGCAGTGTTCACCAAAACCAAGAGGGTTTTCCGCCTTGGAGGCGTTTCCCTCAGTGTAACACAACACCACTGAAAAGACGAAATAAAGACCTCGCTTCGCTGTTTGCTATCAAGAGCTTACGACACTTCGCTCTACCAAATCTGTTGCTGAACCTGGTGCTGCGCAGACGCCGCTGCACATAACAAACGAAGTGTCTCCTAGTTCTATCTATTTATGCGAGGCTGGTCACAAAAAGACGGATTCTGATAACAGGGTTGTTCGATTGGCTGAGCCAGCAAGACCCAAATGAGACCAGACCCGCAGTCGACCCGCAAAAACGTTTTATCACTAAAAAAAACCTGTTTCGACAAAGTGAAATGTGATTCAGTGTGCAATACTTCTATTATACGCTGCAGAGGGCTTGCTCTCGTGCAGGGCCTTTCACCGACTCGTTAGTTATACACCGGGAGCGAACCCGACTTTTTCTATATGCTGCAGTGATTTACTTGGATGTGGTGGGCGCCAGAGACACCGAGTGCATAAAATCCATGTTCAGACCGTCATCTTCGTCTTCATCGTCAAGGCTGTCGATGTCAATCATGCTGCTCTCCCGGGGTTGGACAGATGACCGTTCGCTGTAAGCACCAGTGAAGCTGCGCGTGAACTTGAACTTCTTCTTCTCCGTAGCATCATCGATAGCTAGGGGCTCCGACGCCGGCTGATCTTCGAGTTTTTGTCCGTCCGATGCAGTGGACGACGCCACAAACGACGTAAAAAGATTATCGTCCTTGCCTTCGATTTCATTTTCTAGGGCATCCACGTGCGTGGTCTCGACGGGTGCAGGAACTGGCGCTGGCATGATGAATTCGTCAACCGATGGCGGTGATGGCGGATCGCTGAAGAGCAGCTGAGACGTTGCCGGATCTTCCTTGGGCGTCAGTTGCTTCGCCTGAGAACGCTCTGGGCTGCGATGCTCGCGTCTATAGTTCGTTTCCTTGGTTGGACTTGAGATTGGAGCTGTGTACTTGGGGACGGCGCTGCCAATAAAGCGGCCTTCTTGGTCAACGGGCATCGTGCTTGACACTGGGTGGTAGTTGGTGAAGTCCTTCACGTCCATCGTAGCGCGGAACTGCTCGTTCGTAGGCGACGCATCAGAAGTGCCGCCAGCAGCGCCAGCTCCAGCCGCCATATCCGTCGTTAGCCAGTCACGCACGCCCGTGAACGGGAACCCACAGCACGTGGGGCACTTGGGCGTGGTCGTGAACGTGTGCGAGGCGAGCATGGCGACGAAACTACGCAGCGCCTTCTTGCGGTAGTTGATCACGACGGGCGTGACGCTCGTGAAGACGTGCTTGCGCGGGAACTCGAAGAGGTTGAGCACCTTCTCGTAGTTGCGGCACCCGGGGCACTTCTTGTCCGTCTTGGCGAAGAACTCGACGAGGTCGTTGCGCAGCTTGAGGAACTCGGAAAAGCGGCGTGCGACTTCCCACACCTGACCGGAGCGGACGTTGACTACACGCACGTGATAGCGCACCTTGCCGTCCTCTGACGAGTCCACGGTCGGGATCTGCACGCGCACGAGGCACTTTTCATCCACGCGGCCCAGCTCGCCATTGCGCGAGTAAGCGTAGCGCGCGGTTGGGTTCATCGGTGGAAGGATCTATCAGGGCGGGGCTTGGACAGTGCGTGCAACCAGGCGGGATGGCGAATGACGCATGACATCCGCTTTGCATCGCATTCGCTTGACGACCAGACGTCGAGAGTGCTTGGCGTTCGTATGGAGCTCCTCGAGTAAGACGCCAGGAGTTTCAACAGCTTTTTGGCCAATGGGACGGACTCGATGGGCCATCATCGAGGTCCCACCTTGATCACAGTTGCATGTTGCTTCAGAGAGTCGGAAATGACTTGATTTTTGTATGACCTCCCCGCGAGATAGCCGGTACGTTTCACAGAACCTGTGGCTCGGCTCCGATGTGGATTGTGACGTCAGCGTTACGCAAAAATTGTCCCGACTTTCGGCTGTCGCCGCACATTTGGCACCGGCAGACGGCGGCCAACATGTAATGACGCTGTCATTATGACTGGTATTAATAGTCAAGGTGCTGAGGAAAGGGCATATGTGCGTGCGCGCTGACAAGCATCAGCGCTAGAGCGTCTGCCTCACTTAAGTGTCAAAACTTCTTACCTGAGCACGATAGAGTGGTTTCAGATGCCAACCCAACTGGAAGATATCTGTTTCTGGTTTTGCGCTTCTTGCAGCAGTTGTATGATACAAATTGTATCCCGGCACCTTCAATGAAAGCAGCATCAGTATCCAGCTGAGTAGCGTTAATCACGTTTGTATCAGCAGCATGTGCTGCATGGCAGCGGACACTGCTTGGCGCGCCCTTGGATCCACTCGCAGCACTATAATATAGTGCTATATTATAGCGGTCCTTCGGATGGTCGTCATGATGAAAATCGTGGTGAGACCAGCGCGCGATTCTAGAGGGTGGTGCCAATGTGTGGATGACAGACATGTGTGTTCAGGGCGCTTCTAGTAGAGAGCAAACACCATTCTAGACCGTAGAAGTTCTACGGTCTAGAAAAGTGGTTTTTGCTCTCTCTTATCCAAACGTTGCATCTGAGCACTTCTTATTCTTGGCTCACGCTGGCAGGCAAGATGTTACAGCATTCTCACCGTTGTTGGCATGCAAATTGCAGCGAGCCCTTGTCGGCACTGCCTCCAGGCTCAAGCGCATCAGCGCTACCGGTAGTAGTCCTTCCTCACCGACATGGATCTCAACGAATCACTCTCGACGCGTCAAGCACGGCCTCTTCATGCAGACGTCACCACCAAAACCAGCTATAAGGACACCATCACTGTCTTCACAATTGATTGCGTTGCATCGTTAGCTACTATGTTTGGGGCTTGCTGCCATTCGTGTCTTGACTCGGCTCCTCTGCATCGTTCATCGCTTCATCTGCCTCCGCCCACACTACAAGCGATACCGGTAGCATGTCAAACCTCCGCCGCTGTACCCATCGTCACTACAGCAACACGCACCTGGCTTGTTGGATCCTAGCTTCGGCTTGTCAGGCTTGGCGATGGAGACGCGCAGCGTCCGCCCAAACAGCTCCGACTCTAATGATCACAGCCCTTTAGACACTGCTACACCACCATCCACAGGCCACCATGAAGCCTCCACCCACCGTCCATATTGTCAATAGCAGCTCTCGCATCCGCTTCGTCCTCGAACTCCACGAAACCGAAGCCTTTACTCCTCTCTGCCCCATCAGCCAGTCAGTTGAGCACATGCCAGTGTAATACCAAACCAACCCAATCGACATACGCGTGGAGTACTCCGTGGGGATCTGCACAGACTTGACGGGGCCGAAGGGCACGAAGGCCGTGTACAGCCCCTGCTCCGTCACTTGCTTGTCAAGGCCTCCCACGTACAGCGCCCGCTTGTCCGCCTTGCCCGCCGCCATTCTGTCTTTTTAATTGGTGGGCTCTCCATTAAGTACGACCTAATCTTTTCCGAAACGCCTCCCACGCAGATTTCGGAAGCCAAGGAGGCGAAGCAAGTGAGCGCTCGTTCCAAGCAGGATATCACCATGAGCGCGGCCACGGACGAGCTGTTTAACCTAGGTGCGTGGTAGAAGAGAGATGACCAGGTATTCACGTGCAAGCGAGGTCACGTGTCTCACTGTGGCTGCGGATAAATTGCGACGCCTTGGACTGATAATTGGACGTCCTTTTGCAACAGGTTGGGGCGACGTGCTGAGCAACATCTCGCCGTATGCGTGGGGCAGCATGGGAGTAGCCTTCGGCTTGGCCTTCTCCATTGTTGGCGCCGCCTGGTGCGTCCTGCGTCTAATTACTGAGGGTGGAAGAGGAAATGCTTACTGTGTTCACTATGTGGTGACTGGCTGCACAGGGGCATCTTCATCACGGGCTCAAGTCTGTTGGGCGCTGCTGTGAAGGCCCCGCGCGTACGATCCAAGAACCTCGTGAGCATCATTTTCTGTGAAGCCACTGCCATATATGGCGTCATTATCGCTATCATTCTGCAGAGCAAGGTGAGTGAGCTCTCATTGCTGCACTGAGAGTAGTGAAGTTGTTATATAAAGAGTGCTGACTGAGTGCGTGCTTATATAACTGGGTAGATGAACCAACCGGCACTCCGTAACGAGGGAGATGAGCCGATCAATGAACACGCGCTGTACTTCGCAGGATACGCCGTGTTCGGCTCGGGTCTTGCTGTGGGCTTGACGAACCTTGCCAGCGGGTACGATTTCCACGTATCATTTATAGCTTGTGGACGGGATGGCGAGGCTCACCTGTAGGCGTGTTGTTCGTTGCTTGGTGTAGAATTTCCGTCGGGATCGCTGGCAGCAGTTGCGTGCTGGCTGATGCACAAAATGCGGCGCTGTATGTGACGATTTTGATTGTGGAAATTTTCGCTAGTGCGCTGGGCATCTTCGGTGTCATTGTCGGCATTATCCTGTCCAACAACGCGGAGTTCCCTAAGTAAGCAAAAACTATGAGGACGAGGAGACCCCGTTTAAGCACAAGGTCATACACACTATCTCGGCTCTCCCGATTGCACCTAGCTCAAATTTACCATTTAAGCACATCAATGCATTTCCTTTCTTCTCATTCTACCGGTAGTAGCCTGGTGGCAATAAAATCTCATTTCCACATTGCGCGGTCGCTATCAACGTCGACAGGCGCGTACCACTTGGGAAGTGAGCGATCGGGGTTGTATCTGGCTCATCAATTGTCAGTGTGAGTACCGTACCGTGTTGCACCAGCGGTAGTTGGGATTGGAGGATGGACGTACCGATAGTTGAGAAAAAGTTCCTCTTCGTCTACAATGTCAGCCGTTGCAACGAATGCTAGGCCCTGATTTCAACAATGTCGTTAAGCAGGTGCGAGAATTTTTCTTCTGAAAGGAACTTACATGCACGATTGCACGCTTTCCAAACATGGAGAGGCGTGAAGGTTCTTTCACAAAACTGTTTGGAATAAGCTCGTCGAATTCCTTTGTCGTGAATGGTTCTGCAAAAGACGAGTACCGTGGTTAGCATCCACAAGTTACGAAAGGAACTGACAAAGCCACTGAAACCTTCGAGTGGGAACTCAAAACCAAAAGCAAGCACATTAGGAGGAGTTCCGCTGGGAGGGTGGTTAATCTTGTGCGCCACAGCAAGAGGATTGCTCGGCTTGGAGGCTGGTTAGACATTCAAATTCTGTCAGTTGTGGTCTGGGGAAGAAAACAGGTTCACTGTTGCAATATAAACACTCTGTCACGACTGGTACGCACATTCGTTCTTGGCGTCAATAATCACACTATCAAAGCGGGCTCGAGCGAATGGGTTGTTTGACAACTCGCTCAGGTATTGTTTCTGTTGAGAAACAACACAAGCAAAAAGTTAGATTTGAAGCACCCATGCTCCAGCTAATAACCCAGCAACTTTCACCTTTTTATAGTGCTCAGGCAAGTAAACAATTCCCGGGTATAGTGCCTGTTACACCCAAGCCGTGCATAGCATAAGATAACACAGCACAACATCGCAAGTGTCGCTAAGCAGTAGCAGTTTCGTACCACCAGGGACCCGATGGAAGCAACTCCGTGAAGTTTAACGCCTTCCCCCGCACCAGGGACGCTTGATTCTTCCACGTTCAAAGTGAATCCGAACAACCTCTGGAAGTTGTCGGTGATTCCAAGCTAAACCGGCAGCACGCGGGTGAGTTAACTCATAATTTCAGCGCAGGGTCATCGACACCTTTCGCACCTTCTCGCCTACTTCAGTGTTGCGCTCGAAACCTGACAGAGACATCTTAGGCGCGTTCTTCTCCGATTCCTTGGGCATCCGCAGCACAGCCTTGAAGCAGCTCTGGACCTGTTGATACAGATACAGTCTGCAATTCAGCACAGCTTTTGCTGTAGTCCAGCAACGTTACCTTCACCCACGCACCTGCTTGCTGACTTCGTCTTGCACATATTGCTTCTGCTGTTCGAACTTCTTCTTGCCTACGATCTCCACGGCTTGGTCGAACAGCTCCCCATGCTCTCTGCACAGAGCACACGAAATTAATATAATCCAAGCCACTTGTACACAATTGCAACAATAGATCGAAGGCGCAACTCACTTGTCCGCGTTCTGCGGATTCAGCTTCAAGCTCCGGAAGCAGCTCAGCACCGCGGCCACGCCCACGTCCGCCTCCTCCTGCTCATAACAACGTTAATTAAAACAAATAGTTCGTCCCTGTAATGATCTTAACACGCTGCAACGAGATGCAACGTACCTGGAAGCGCCGAGCCGGCGTGGTGCCCGCGATCCGGAGCTGCATTCGGCGCCATACGCTCGTCATTTCGTTTTTGCGTATAGTATGGTATATGTAAGGTTTAGGCTATACAATGGGCTGACCAAAAGTGCGGCGCAAAATCACACCTGAAAATTGGCCAGAGGGAGTGCGATGGCGAGCACCAACAGCAGCGAGACGCCCAAGCCTGCGGCGGAGGACCCGCCTCACGCGTGGGGTCCGCGCATGCACATCGGCAAGGTCTTTCTCAAGGGCAACGATCGCACCAAGTACGCTCGACTCCTGATAGTTGGTGGCGGTCTCCGAATCCAATCGAACCTGACAATTGGGTTTTGTTTCGTGTGAGTACAGGCCGGAAGTATTCGAGAACGAACTGCAGGTAACTGGGTCATGCGACAGTTGGTAGTATAGATCTCTACTGGTGTGAGGATCTGACAGACACGGCGTACTCAATCTGTAGGCAGCGTACAGCGCCGAACGGATCGGCCAGTTGGTGCACAAGCTGGAGGAGGCCACAGAGGAGTTCAGGGCGCTCGACATCTTCGAATCCATTAACATTGAGCTGGACAAGGGTTAGGACTTGTTTGCAGGATGGCTGGGGATTGACGAGCTAGATTTTGACGTGGTGGTTTGATGCGGTTGCTGCAATCACAGCGAGCTCTGGCCAGCTCGATGAAACGGACCTGACGATCACGGTGAAGGAGAAGGGCTGGCGTTCTCTGCATGTGGGCGCGACCACCGATGGCAACGACGAAGCAGGAGTACGGTGATTCAATTGTAGAATTGATGCTTAGAAATGGACTTGCTGACAGATAACCTCTCTATTTGCAGGAATCTTCGCTCACCTTGTCGAATGCCCTCGGTGAAGCAGAGAAGATCACGCTCAGTGCTACCTATGCGCGATCGGGCAGTAACACCCAGCGCGCGACGTTCAAAAAGCCGCGCTTTTTTGGTCTACCGCTGTATTTGAGCGCCGTTGGCACGAATGAGCTCCACGTCAGTACAATTGCTGTGCTGCTGGATTTATTGCAGATTATGTCGTCTGATTTTACGGTGTGTTGCTTTTTCAGAACCAAGAGTGGCTGAGCTCGTACAACGAGAAGATTCGTGCTGGTAGCATTTCGATCAGCGACTATGAAGGTGTGCACGACCTGTCATTGAACGTGGGTTGGCGTGACCTGCTTCCGCGCCGGGACTCCAAGATTCCGACTGCGTACCGTGCGTCGCCGAGTATCCTGGCGGAAGCAATGCCGTCAACGAAGACCAGTGTGAAATATGTGTTCACGGACGACAAACGGAACAACGCTGTGTATCCGACAGCTGGAGGTCTCTTCAAGTACACGTACGTGTCTTGGCAACAGATCCATCGTTCTTGCAGCAAAGGTTCGGCTTATCTAACGAATCATGTGCTTGGTGCTTGATAGTACGGAGATTGCTGGCCTTGTGGGCGACGTGAAGTTCGTCAAGGCTGAGGTGGAGGGTCAGAAGCACGTTGCACTGGGCCCTGTTCTCAATGGATTCCCGATCCTTAACTTCAGCCTTTCGTACCACTTGGGAACGGTGAAGTCGTATGGTAGTGAGCAAAACCGGCCAGCACGCATTAGTGACCGCTTTTTCCTGGGTGGCCCCATGAACGTGCGTGGCTTCAACCACAAGGGCATTGGTCCCCGGGCTTCTCCTCTTGATGGCGGGGTTGCGCAAGGTGATGCGCTTGGTGGCGACGTGAGCTACAACGGAACTGCAAGCCTCGGCTTCCCTGTCCCTTTGCCGCTCTTTGTTGTAAGTCTATCTTGCATGAGCCAATAACTTTGTCCATCTAGCTCACACAATTCATGTGCTTTGATGCGGTAGGCGCTGGGTCTCCGCGGACAGTTTTTTGCCAACGCTGGTAATCTAACGACGTGGGACCGCCTGCTTGATGAGAAGAAGTGGATGAAGAACCTTACGGACGACACGCGTGTTTCCGTGGGCATGGGTCTTGTATGGGGAACCCGCATCGGCCGCCTCGAGGCCAACTACTCGTGGATTCTCAAGGCGCACGATCATGTAAGCTCTCGTTTTTCTCTGGCAATTTGATGTTGACTAATTTGCGCTACTGTACATTCAGGATAACATCAAACGCGCCCAACTTGGTCTCGGCATGACTTTTTGCTAAATGCAGCGTCGTAGAGAGCAAAGGCAAAGTAAGGAGGGAGGTTTGACGAAATACACTGCGAGCATCAGTTCACACGTCACATATCCATTTGCATTTTCGCTATGAATTAATTACGGTTGACCCCTAATTCGACTCTCTTTTAGACTGGACGATGCTCCAAGGCACCCGCTGACCGATCAGAACCCAGGCCGCTCACTCACTGAGATCTGCCGCATAGGGAAGAAGGTCTCCACTTCCAGTCTCTTCATCTCTCAAGCAGCAGAGCCATGTACTCGGGGAATGCCGCGCGCATCTACAACCCGCAACCGGATCCGCTAGAGCGCGGGCCGCCCAAGCGCGTGCTTCGCGAAGAGCAGCACATCGGCGAAATGGTGGCGGCCTCTAAGAAGCGCGTGACGTGGCGGTTCACGCTGGGCGACTCGGACCGCACGCACGAGGTGGTGCTGGTCCACTCAGTCATGAGCTACAAGAAGGTGCGGCTTCAGTGGTTTTGCTCTTGCTGATCGGGCTCTACTGAAGTGGATGGCTGATGGGGGAGAGCTTTGGTGGTGCAGGTGGTGCAGTATGACGGCCGGCAGATGCATTTCTCGTCCACGGTGAGGAGATAATTGTTGGTCATGTTGAAGTGGTTGGGAGATTTGGTTTTTATCGTGATGTGTGGTGATTTGTTGTGCTGTCGTTCGTGTAGGCGACGTTGGGCGACTGGAGCTTCTCGATGGTTTTGGACGGACTCAATGTGGTTATGGAAGTTCGTATCAACGACATGGAGTCTGCTGACGTCCCGAAATATGGTGCGGTTGGGGGTTCGCCACGTGAAGGAGGACGAACCCACCAGCATGGGCTAATCAGGGTGTTCCTGCGTGCCTTTTTGTTTCATGCTAGACTTTGTGATCGATCGAATCCCGTTCCGTCGCTGGGATGTATATCGCCGCAAGAAGCACGGGATCACTACCGCTACCTATGCCCAGCCGAGCGCTCCTTCTGGAAGTACGTTACGGGCTTATTCATTCACAGCGTCATCTATTGTATTGATAGGCATTGTTAACGTGTGATCGATGTTATAGGTGCGTACGGAACGCACCGGTGGGGGCCTGGCGGAGCAACGCAAAACGAGTCTCAGCCGTCTCGCGGGTCCCTCACCGGTAGCAATCGCGACTCTTTTACTGGAAGCTCTCGAGGATCCTTCACGGGTAGCTCTCCTCCGTCGGATCGTACGCAAAGTTTGGGACAGCAGGGTTCTCGTCCGCGAACGTCTTCAGGACAGCAGAATGGACGCACTCGCAGCTTTTCGGGGCAGCAAAATGGGCAGCAAAGCTTTAGCGGCACGCAGCAGTACGGTGATCAGCACTCGTCGTTGCAGGAGCAGAGTGCACCTTTTGCTCCTAGCCCAACGCCTACGACCGCGCACCGTCAACCATCTCCGGCCCCAGCTGCACCAAAGCCGAAGAAACAGCCCGAGATTAATTTGATCGGCGACTTTGGCCCCAGCGTGAGCGTGTCAGCACAATCGTTGATCTTCGATCCTCTGGTCAGTGTAAGTGCGGTTTCACATGAGTATTCGTTTGCAATGATATATCTCACATCATAATGGTGTGAATCCTAGGCAAAAATCTCAGCGGCTGGAGACTCTGTTGCCATGAGCGTACCCTCGCCGCACCAACAGCAACAGCAAGCAGTTTCAGTTGCTTGTATTCCTCAGCAAACCAACTATGTGGACCCGTTTGCTTCTGTCGCTCCACCCCTACCGACGAAGCCCGCCGGAAACGTCAATTTGAATCCGTTCGCAACTCACAATACCGGCAAGTTCCAGCATCAACAGCAGCAGCGCCAGATGCCTATGGGTAATATGACTCAAGCATACACGCAGCAGCCTACGGGTATGGCTATGGGTGCACCTCAAGGTGGAGTGCCGATTCAACAATCGCAGCAGCATGGAATGCGAGGTACTTTTACTGGGCAGCAGCCTGTTGCTCCCAGCGGCATGGGTAACGTCAACTACAACATTTCTCAACTCATGAACCCGGCAAGCCTCCAAAACAGTCAACAGAATCAGCAGGGCAAGTCCATTAACATTGATGCGTTCGCTAGCTTAGGCCGTTAGCGCCAAGCGGCGAACAAGCGATGCGCAGACGCATATTTTGATGAAGCACCTTTTGTTCCTATCGCGTAACATTCGTACGACGTCGGAGTTTACCATTGCCAAGCAGTTCATGCGTTTCCCGATCTAGCTGGCTTGTCATCTGGAGCCTCATCCGTACACGGATATACTCGATCTCAGCTTGCTTCTTGGCCTGGAGATTTTCTTTCATCACTTCAAGGCGCTGGGCATGCTCTAGCTCGATGAGCTCGAGCTGTCGTGCGGACTGGGCTGAAAGTACCTGCACGTGGTCCTGCAATCGTTTGTCTGCTTGTACGGTCCACTGCTTCTCCTTCAGTTTGACCTCGGCGGCGTGGAACGACTGCAGCTCCTTCGTGCGCTTTTTCAGGGTCGCTGGTGCGCTCTTCGCTAGATTACGCGCGGCCGCAATCACCTGGTCGCACATTGCCTGATGGTGTTGCCATTCTTGCTTGTACGCGTCCAGTTCGGCTTGTAACTGCTCAGCCTTGCACGCGGCATCGTGGTGGTGCAGGAAAACGCTGCGCAGCTCGAGCTCCACTTTGCCGAGCAAGCGCTCCAAGTTGTCTCGAAGCACGGCAAAGCCCTCGAGCTCTTCGAAGTCCCGGAAATGCACCCGCACGCGACCCTGCGCTCGCAGGAAGAGCTGCTCCTCTACGAGCGTCAATCGCGCGCTCTGTTGGACTTGCATCCCGGGCTGAATTGCGCGTGACACAGTGACGATTCCCGCGACCGCCTGTTTTGGCGGTTATGAACCGCTATATCAGTCGACATGAAAGCTGAAGATGAACTTGTGCTTCAGGTGACAGAAATCGGCTATTGCCTCTATTGGAATAATTTACAACGCGCAGCGGGTGTGCTGCGACTTGTTCGGTGCAGCGCTGTAGTCGTCGCGCGCCTTCTAGTTTACTGTACGCCACATCCAGTGTCGTTGGTGCTCCAACGCATGGCCGACGTGTAATTGCGCGTGGCCTTCTCGAGCGCGATGAGGTGCGGGTCGCTGACCTGTAGTGACCGCATGCAGTCGCAGAGCTTGAAGAGGTACTCGAAGTTGGGGCCGCTGAAGCCGCTGCGGGTAGCGATCTCCTTGGCCATCTCATCCACAGACGACGGTCCCAGGAAGTCCGAGTTGGTGGGCGTGGCGATGTAGACGAGCGCCTTGCGCACCACGCCGTCCTCGCAGTGGACATCGACCATTTGGCGGTCGTAGCCGGCTTGCTCGCGGTTGTCGAGCTTGGTGAGTGTGTCGGCGACCTCCTCGTCCGGCACCTTGTAAAGGCGGCCCCACGTGATGTGGTCGCCCGCCAAGTGTGCGTACTCGTCGTCGAACTTCTTCATCTCCTCGCGGCTGATGAGCGTTACGACGCGGCCCTTTGCCTCGGGCGAGCCGCGGTGGTCCGGGCTGCCCTGCCAGAAGCGGCGGTGCCAGCCTTCGACGTAGCCGAACACCGTGTCCTCCGCGGGGAATTCAGTCTTCCAGACGATCGATCCGTAGCCAAAGACCCACATGGTTTCTAAATAGGAACCGGAGACTTGAAGACGAGCTGCTGCTTGATGTGCCGTGGAGAAGGCGAATTCCAGAATGAGCTCGGTGGCAAACAAACGCCCAGCCGGGCTGCCCTATCCTGGGCCAGGATTGCCCTACCCACACCGTTCGGTTGTTTTGAGCAAAAAGCTGCCTCAAGAAAATTCCGCCTTGCTGAGCCTGTGACGCAGTAAATCGCGGCCTCGGTAAAAACGCGCTGGCGGGCATCCTGCGCAGGACCCCGATAGCCGCAGCAGGGTGACTTGCAATAGTGTCGTACATGTACCGCAAGACAGCATGTTTATCCGCTCATATTGGGCGAGCTGGCCGTTGTGGCTAAAGATATCCACCGGCAGGCAACTCAGGATTGAACTCTGGCTCTGCTGAGGGCCACTCATACCGAGACGCCATCCGTATCATTTGCCGCAGGACAGCCGCGCCGATCTGCTCCGGCGAAAAGAAGCGGAGGCGTGACCGGATTGGGCCACGTGCATCGAGAGCGTCTTGCCAGCGAGTGACGTGCACGGCCGACGTTGCGGCCGCCCGTTGCTGTCCGAAAGTCGGTTTTTGTGTCGCTACCGCCCTGCTCTGTCCAATGGTGTTTCGGCGACCAATGAGAGAGGCGTATCTTGATGACTAGAGGTGCACCTTCACCTCATTTGATCGTACTTAAGAGCGTGGTGGTACGTCTCACGCTGATTGGGCATTTCGCTTAGGTACGATTGTACTGCCCTTCAACACCAGAACTGGTGACGATCTCACCGCAGTCACCAACGAAATCCGAGCGCCGGCGCTGATAGGCCCCCCAATGGTGCAGAAGACCCGATTGGCGACCCCGTGCCGCCGTCACACCCGGATGGACCTCAAGCAGCCGTCGCGTGGTTGTCGCCGCAAGATGGTCACCGAACCGTTAGCGGTACAGCCGATCAAGCAAGCCTGCAAGTCGAGGAGGAAGCCGGGCGCGGCGGCGCGCAGCGCAGGCCGGGCGATCGCTATTGTTGACGAAACACGCTGAATGCGGAAGGCGCACGACACGTCCGACACGCAGTTGCCGACACGCGGTTGCCGCGCTCTCGAAAGAAAATCTGTCAGCGGGGCGAGGATGGTGCGATCGATCGATCGCGTTCACGAAGTCTGCCACTATGTAGCACTACTACAGAAATGTCCCTGGCTGGCCTCATGAAATGTTGTCGCGCTCTTGGGTCGATCGGTGCAACCGTGGCCGCAATATGACAGTTTTTGCTGGACATTTTTTGTTGTTGGAAACGTTGGACCGAGAAGGACCGGGTCACGGCCACTGGGGTCACCTCTGAACGAGCTTTCTGTTCACGGAGGTTCGCCTTTTGAAGGCAAATCTTGGTGCAGCGAGCAGCAGCCAATGTCCTCCTCTCACAGCAGTGACTCGAACAACAAAAATGAAGAAAAGGAGCAAGCCAGCGTTCATTCCCTCTTGCCACTCACAACTGCGGGAAAAGTGTGAACGCCGTTCGGTTCGAGCTGGCAAGTTCCGAGACTGCATTTACATTGACGAGATATCTATTAGACTCGGGGAGAGCTCCCCCTCCCCCGAACTCAAGAGGCTGCAAACCTGAACGCAGCGGCCCAGAGACGCAATCGAGCCATCTATAAAACTGCATGTACCAAGAAACAAAGAATGAGGCAGCATACAATTGAGCGCGAATCGCGAAAGATTGTTTCTGACGCTGAAAAATCGCCCGCAGAATTCTAGCTACAGTACCACGCCTCGGCCCGATCAGCTCTGGTGGCTCATTCAGCAACAGCAGCAAACTATCGTATTTCCAACAGCAGACACTGGCCAAGTATCAGCAGTGGCTCAGTCACTAGCGTTTCCTGTTGCTACCCTAGACGGCAACAGGCTTTCGCGTTGGTGCAGCACGATCTATCGATGCTTTACGTCCTAGACAGCATGCTTGGCTTCAAGTACCAACGTCATTCACTGCGCCGGTTCTTCCAGTCGCAGCTAGCGCAGCTCACACTTTCCAAAAACGCACACATATATCACTGAGTTTAGCCAGCAGCAAGTGGTGGTTGAGTATTCTGACGAAAGAAAAGTGATGAAGCTCTTCGATTAAGAAAGCTGTGTCGTGGAATCAAAAACGTCCTTTTCGTGTAAAGCATGCCCTGAAATTTCCTTTATACTACGAAGTACTACGTAGTTCACTTGTCTCAACATGAGGAACATATCGATTATCAGGTGCTATTAATAATTGCTCGGTCTTCCAATGGAGTGCTAGCGTACATGTGCACTAGAGATAGTCTACATGCATTAATAATCGTGCTTAGGGTGAGTGTTTCAAGTTGTCGGGGCTAGACTACAGCCAAAACCATTGGTGAAACCTAGGTGCTTTTGCACAATAATTACCAATCGGTATTATTATATAGCGATGGTTTCCAGGTTGGCGACTTTAAAAGCAAACTTGGCTTGAGTGACGAATTGGATAAAAGATAGCACATGATGTATGATTGTCGATTTCTAAACAGATACAGTCAGCTGCAATAGTTGAAGAAGACATGAGGAAGGTAATGTAGAGCGAATGTAACCGAGCAATACACTGCAACGAGCATTCGATACTGAGTTATTATTGGAGTTGAGCATATGAACTTTCGTTCTTGCGCACTGGCTGTTGTTTCTTTCAGATTGATCTATGCAGGCCTAGATGTGGCATGATGCCAGTCCAAGCTTACAGTTAAACAGTATCCGCGATCTGGTCCGCCTCGCTGGACAAGAAACCCAGCTCGTCCTCTTCGCGGATGGAGGGGCAGTCGCGCAAAATAGCGTGCGAAATAGCCAGAGCTCCGCTGCATTTATACAGTAGTAAAACGCACTATTTAGCAAGCTGACCACCCCCGCAATCCTAGAAATCGTTAGCACTTACCTGGCCGAGCAGATCGTAAACAGGATGGATCCTCCAAACACCACAATCACAGCGGCGCTCACTGCAAATGAAGTCGCAAAGCATACGCGTTAGCACATTTCCCGCCAGTTATTGAAGAAACGAGCACTATCGTACCACCAAGCATGCCGAGTTTCCGCTGGTCGGGCGTGACCGTCCGCCCCATAATCTTCGTTGGGTTCTCGGGCGACTCATTTGCTGTCGCGCTCGACATGTAGAGCCAAAACCCTCCGAGGCAGATGAGCACAAAGAGGAAGAACGGGTTCAGCAGGCTGCATCAAAAGCACAACGGTCAGCAGCGCGTCCTCTCATCTCGCTGGTGATGCAATGCACGACGTCCACGTACATGGTGACGACGCCCACCAGCGCCGCGGAGATAGCGTAGTTGGCGCTGAAGAACAGAGCGTTCTTGCGGCACCGCGAGGCCAGCACATCGCGTCCAGGTACATTAAACGGCTTCTCTTCGCCTAATAGGGCGATCAGCCACAGTATACCGGTTAGCATTGATAGAAAGGGACTCGGATGGAGAAGTGACGAGTGAGGGGAACCGCACCGAGTCCGAAGAACTGGGAGATGCCGCGCACGTTGCGGATGTCGACGGCCTTAACGAGCTGGCTCCTGATCTTCTGCAGCGCGTGCTGCGGCACCTCAATGGTGATAGAGCCCTGGGGTTCGTCGGACGCGACCTTCATAGCGCTCATGGCGGCGGCGGTGCTTGCTTGTCTGATCGTCGAGGGAAAGAGAAGTGGCTCGGGCACAGAGAAACTGTTGGCAGGCTCCGGTTGGCCAAAATAGGCCACAACTAGTGAACCAAAAATAGGCTGGATTGGACCAATCGTTGACCACATAAGATCTTGCCTCTGGAGTGATGGTCACTTCAACTTGTACCCTGCATTCCGCACTCGCTACTCACCAAGCGCCGCCAAAGCATCAAGGCGCCGATGAAGAAGACCTACGAGCTGGACGACACGCCAGAAGAGGACAGTGAGTCCGAACGTGCCTTCGCCCGCAGCTTCGACCGGCCTCGGCTGGCTGATGGGCAGCTGTGGCAAGAATAGTCGACGTGTAAATGGGTCTTATACTAACGTCACGCTCTGTCCAGGCTGCTATTATGATGGCAAGGTGTGCAGCTAGGAATAGTTGAGTGAACACGGCTGATGAGTTTGCTCTTGTGTAGGAGAACGCGGTGAATGCAGCGAGCACAGGACGAAGCAGCAAGAGGAAGGGCGA
This sequence comes from Phytophthora lateralis, assembly GCA_000500205.2. Classification (NCBI taxonomy): domain Eukaryota; phylum Oomycota; class Peronosporomycetes; order Peronosporales; family Peronosporaceae; genus Phytophthora; species Phytophthora lateralis. The sequence continues at coordinate 50,868 of KV723173.1, read as the reverse complement.
TGTGAAGTCTCGCTCCGGTCGCGGAGGCAAGATGGGGCCGTCGAAACGACCAAAAACGGAGAATGCTGCGAGCCAAGAATCACCACCAATATTCGCCTTCAAGACGGCGAAGACCTCGTTTCGCAAAAGGAAGGCGCTCAAGCTCCAGAAGCAGCTAGAAGATGAGGAGAAAAACAAGCAGCGGATCGACGATTTGGTCGCGTACTTCAAGAACTTGGACGAGCAGAAACTGGAAACAGCTTAAGATTGGTTATGGTGAGCTCACTCCATTTTTGTAATGGCAAAATGAGTTGCTGGAAGCTAACATCGCTCATGCCGACTGGGCAGTCGCTAGCGCCAGAAGCTGGTCGCAATAGCGAGGACTTTGGTGACGAGTCCGATTCTCTTCCGCCTTCTTCGCCAGCCGGGGGGCGTCGATCGCTACCGTTTCCTTCATAACATTGAAGACAGCCTCCTGCACAAACCAATCAACCCAGGAAGATTAGTACACCTCGACAGCTAAATTAATCGTAAGGCGGTTCAAGTTATGTTGTTGTGAGTCCTTGCTTACCTGGATGTCGGATTCAGAATCGTCTAGGTGGACAAACAGGCAGTCCAACGTGTAATCGATGATTGTTCCTCGAAAGTGCTCTTTCGGTGCAGCTTTCAAAAAGGTGGTAAACGTCTGACACGCCGCTTTTCGGACGGTGTCATTGCTGTCATCGAGGCGCTTCAGAATTTCGGCGTAGAGTTGATGTACTGGTTCCTCTGTGAGCAACAATCGCAATAGCTGTTCGTGAGAAATATGTTCCCCTTATTGAGGAATAGACGTGCTTCATACCCCCCAAGCACCCGGGCAATGCTACGAACAGATACTGCAGCGCAAGGCAGACCAGTTGGCGAGTCTTGGCATCGCTGTCGTCCATCGAAGATTTAAGCACAGGCAACATCTACGACGATAGCAGGTATTAGCACAAGCACTAACAATCAGAGATGGCACTACAGAAGCATTTACCTGAGGTGCAGTCTCAAACAAGCACGGCTGGTCGGCAATGTCGTGGCGAAGCAGCGTGTATGCACAAGCAACAGCTACTTTTCTGATGGGTTCAAGTAACAAGTCTAAGCATCAGTACTGCAGGAAGACAACCATACTCGAAGCATTTATCACTCACCTAATGGTTGCAGCAACACGCCCCCCATGCCACACGATGTTCGGAATTATAGTTTTCTGGAGCAAAGCAACACTAAATGCCTTAAAGGCCTGGAAAAGGTAACAAACACAAGTCCATTAGGGCCATGAGCAAAAGCTACGTCGAGTGATAGCGTACCTGGCTGATATCGCCCGTCCCTAGCATCGTCTCCAGCAAAGCAAGGAAAGCGAGTCGGACATCCGCATCTTGAGCTGGGTCAAGGTGCACCAAGAAAACGGGCACAATTTTCTCCAAGTTTACACCGCATGCCTAAACGAAGCAAACCACACTACACGTTAAACAGGGTTTCCAGCAGAGATGATAGAGTATAGGACGTATTATACCAGTCCTCCACGTCGACAAAGCGAGTCGAACAGTACGCGACTCGGGTCACTTTTTTGCCAACTGTTGGCTGCTTCGGTGGGAAGCCTTATAGTATCCAGAAGCTTGCCCATGTAGCGTGCGTAAAGTACCTAAAGTCAACCGAACCATGCAAATTAGAGAGTACTTCACCCAAACGAACAAAATGAACTCAACTGACCTCAACAGGCTGCTCAATCTTGACAGCCAAATCCAACATAGCTTCGCTTGCCTAATTCCATTCCAACGACAGCGTTAGCACCTTTGCGCATTTCAGACTCAGCAATATGTTGTGCAGGTAGTATACCGTCTCATAGGCAACTGATGATTCTAATGACGCAGCCAGGAGATGGCTCAGCACCCAAAATAGCCGGAAGCAGATCTCATCTTTTTGCGAGAGCAGCGGTGCAGCAGTCTTGATAATACTTGCGACGACGCCAGCCAATTGATCTTGCAGGTCTGAAACTTCAGACTCGCGCAGACCAGCGTCGCACAATGCCTCGGTGATGAGCTAAACGGTGACCAGCACAATGACAAGAGCGGTTAGTTATAGTCTACGAAAGTTCTTACTGATGGTAATCCGTGCGTACCTCGAGGTGAGCTCCAATCGTTTTTGTTGTCATGCCTTCGATACTCATACCCAGCAGGACTAGGCCATTCGTGCGATGCTGCGCGGTATCCTGGCCTGCCAGCCTACCTGCCACCATTGGCAGCAAAGAGGCCAAAATCATTTGGGCATCAGCGTAAAACCCGACAACACCTGAGCAAACCTTCACACTGTTGAAGACGGTTTCCTCGTCGTCACGGCACGTCTTGCCTAGCGCCGAGAAAACCTTGTCGAGGAATGGGTTCATGTTCTGCTCTAGCAATACCAGGTATGCACTGAGCACTTGTGTGTAGCGTTCACGCACTTGCACAGTCCAATCTCCCGTTTTCTCGAGAAGAATCGGCAACACCAGCGCTTGAATAGTCACTGCGAGTTTCCGAGCTCCAAGTGGTGGGCGAGCCTCAAAGAAAAGAGGTGGTGTGTTCTTCGCAAAGTCCGTATCCACCTCCATCGGTTCTGCATCGTCCGCCTTAACATTTCCATCTTCATCCCGAGCCTCCCAGATTACTGAAAGTTCATTCAGTTTAGCAAGAGATAGCTTCCGAACCTCGGGAGCTTCGTCGACGATTCCTGCCAGAAAAATCGGGAAGATGGACGCTTCATACTGCTGGATCTGCTCGATTTGGGCTAGCCACGCAGCCAGTGTGATCACTAGTTGCTTCCTTACAGACGGGGCATGGTCAAATATAACCTTCTCAACAGCTGCCACCAGCACCTCCTTCATGAGGTCCGGTAAAGCCTCCGATCCGCAGGGAACCGCAGCTTCCAACGCCTGCAATGCGCATACGCGCACGCGACTGTGTTGGTGGCCAAGATTCACAATCATAGGTCGCACAATAGTGCCAATCTGCAAGGCCACGTCGCTCCGCCAAGCCTTCGAAATCAAGATGACGCACTCCGCTGCCATCTTCTTGGCGTCCGGGAACGGGTCCACCGCCGTCTTGCCCAGTGCGTTGGCCAGCTCCGAAATAACGTCACGCAGTGACGTCGCCGATACTGTCACTGCTGCAAACTGCTTCAGGAATGCGTGCAGCAACTGCAGAACCAGCAGACGGATCTCCTCCGTCGGCTCCGGGTACGGCAGCTTTCCCAGTCGCGCGCTGGCCAGAGCCACCAGCTCCTTCAGATTCGCGTCCGACGGCTCCAGCGCCCCGTTCTCGCACAGAAATATCAGCGATGTGAGCGCTCGCTCGCGGCATTTCTCGACGGCGTCGCTCTCGGCGCATTGCAGCAGCGGGCATTGCAGGGTGGCCACGCACAGAGCGCGCAGCACGGCGGCGGACACCCGAGACGCCTCATTCTGCAGTGCGCGGTACAGTTTGTCCGCGGCACGGCGGCGCACGCTTCGATCCGGGTCTTCCAGGCAGTTGACGTCACGCTGCATCTTCATGGACAGCATGTTGTACGCGGCCTCATCCTCTGGAGACAGCGCCATGGCTTGCAAGGCGGCGGCGTCAGATCCAAAAGCCAAACGACCCGCCACTCAAGTTGGTCTTACAAAAGCCAAGTGATGGAAGATCGGGCAACTTACGTAATAACTTAATGTTGCAGCAATGAGGTGGACGTCGGTAGAAGTTGGGGGGCAGCTTTGTCGACACTAGCAGGCAAAGAGATACCATGTACACTGATAGTTGCTCTATGTGTTTCTGCTGAAACTCACCTACTGTTTGTTGCCTCTATATGAATACGAATTGCTCAGACGCTTCGGACGCTGACTGTAAAATCGCCACGCCTTGCTGAATTGAAGCCACGGCTCACTTCTTTTTGCCCTGCACGCGTTTGCGGCCGTTGGCGGTGAGCTCGCGCTTTCGCATGCGGATCTTGGTCGGAGACACATCGATCATCTCGTCTTCGCCAATGTAGGTCACAACGTCTTCCAGGGACATCACACGGATCGGAGACAGCTTGACGTTCTCATCCGTGCCGGCCGCACGCATGTTGGTGAGCTTCTTTTCCTTTGTGGGGTTGATCTCAATGTCCGTAGGGCGGCTGTGCTCACCCACGATCATACCTTCATACACCTCGTCACCAGGCTTCACGAACATCTCTCCGCGGTCTTCAAGCGTGTTCAGCGCGTAAGCCTGTTTCCAGCAAGCCATACTGAGTAAATAGGCTTGGGCACGAACGATCGTACATTTAAGATATCATCTTACCGTGCACATGCCTCCAGACGAGGAGATAAGCTTCCCCTTCGACGGAGGAGTAGCCGAGCCTTGGAACGGCGAGTAGCCGTGGAAAATCGAGTTCAGAATTCCACTTCCGCGAGTGTCAGTCTTGATCTACACATAGGAAAAATGGTCCAGAGTAAGTCCTAATTCAAGCAAAGTGCACGGATTCAACGCATTTACGCACCTCACTGCGGTAGCCCATGAGACAGCGACTGGGAATCTTGAATTGGAGGCGCACTTTGTCGTGCATCTCCTTGAACTCGATGATCTCACCACCACGGGTCGCCAGCTTGTCAATAACCGTGCCAGAGAAATCGGAGTCGACATCGATCGTCACTTCTTCGATAGGCTCCAACTTATGGTTGGTCTCCGGGTCCGTCTGGAAGAGCACCTGGGGGGCCGAGACAGACATCTCAAAGCCCTCACGACGCATTTCTTCAATCAGAATAGCAAGCTGAAGCTCACCACGGCCGTGCACATCGAAGGCCTCCGACGATTTACTTTGAGAAATGGAGATAGCAACGTTGTTCTGAAGGCATCAATACGCAATTATTCATCAGTGAATCACTCAGTTCAACAAGAAAATAAGAAAACAAGATCCCACTGACCTCGCATTCGCGCTCAAGGCGCTGCTTGATGTGAGAAGATGTGAGGAACTTGCCATCCTTGCCTGCGGTCGGCGCATCGTTCACACCAAACGTCATGGAAATCGTGGGCGGGTCCAGCTGCGGGGAGGGAATCGGCTCCGTCACGGCCACGTCAGCGATGGTGTCGGACACATACGCGTTCACACCAGCAATGGTGATGATATCACCTGTTACAACGAGTTAAGCATAAAACATGAAGTATTAGCATACAAACGCCTTCAAGCATAAAAAGAGTGATACTCTCAAACATACCAGCGGTAGCCGACGTGATCTCCGACTTCGAGACACCACGGGTCACGAACATCTTAGTCACTCTGCCAGTCTCAAGCTTCTTGCTCTCGCGGTTCATCACTTGAATCAAGTCGCCAATCTAGCCAATGGCACCAGTGAAAAAGCAAGGCACATTCAAAAGTCAGTACGAAGTGTAAGAGCACGATCAAGAAAGAGTCAACCCCACCTTGACAGTTCCGGCGTGCACGCGACCTGTCGCCAGACGGCCGACGTACGGGTCGTGTCCGATCATTGTGACGGCCATCGTAAACGGTTTGTCGGCGGTGGCCTCCGGAGCAGGCACGTAGCGAGTGATCTCGTCCAGCAACGGAAGCATGCTATCACGCGCCTCACCGTTGTCCAGGTCGTGCACGGCCCAGCCCTGTTTCGCAGACGCATACAGCACAGGGAACTCCAGCTGGTCGTCGTCGGCGTCAAGCGCCACAAACATGTCGAAGAGCTCGTTCTCCACAGAGCCGTCCAGACGGCTGGTGTCGCGGTCCACCTTGTTGACAACTACGAGTGGCTTCAGTCCGCGGTGCAGCGCCTTGGTCAGGACGAACTTGGTTTGCGACATGGGGCCCTCCGTGGCATCCACGACAAGCACCACGCCGTCCACCATACTCAGGATGCGCTCCACTTCGCCGCCGAAGTCGGCGTGACCGGGCGTGTCCACAATGTTGAGCACGTGGCCGTTATACTCGACGCGCGTGCACTTGGACATGATGGTGATGCCGCGCTCGCGCTCCAGGTCAATGGAGTCCATGACGCGCTCCTCGGAGAGTGTGTTGCCGCCGTGCTTAAGCAACTGGTCCACCAGCGTGGTCTTGCCGTGGTCAACGTGCGCCACGATGGCCACGTTGCGGATGTTCTCAGCTGTGACGGCCGAGTAGTCGGTGGAGAAGGCGCGCGCCAGCGTGGGTGCGCTGCGCTGCAGTATCGAGCGCTTGCCCGAGCGCACGCGCGCCAGGGTAGGTAGGCAGGACCGACTGAGCCACATGTCGAGCAGTTGATACACGATGTCGGGTGATGTGCGTGTGTGGTGCAGAGGCGCCAGAGCTCGGGTGCTGTGGACCACGTCACACTTGTGTTTTAAACGCCATTTCGGTGGTGCAGACCCCACGTTGTTTGGTACACTGTACCACCAAATGGATCTGATGCGCACCAGGCTGCTTGGAGAAACTGAAGCTGCCTCACTTCGTCAAACGGACGAAGCGCGTTTGTCAACGTGACTCGAACATCTGACCTGATGACAGGTGTGCAGTCGACGCATGTTTGTCAAGCCCGTTTCAATAACCTGCGAAGAAAATCGTCAATATACGCGACGGCGACGAAATTCACGGTGACTCGTTGTGAGAGCAACTCTGCTGCGAAATCATAAACGACGCGCCTTATTTATAATACCGGTTCTTCGCAGTCGTTTTGCGCGGTCGCTGGGTATTAATATAGGTGTCTGCCCGTTGCATCTTGCGCCAAGACTCATAGCATCGCGGTAGACTCATCCGGTGTCCTACAGTCAGCCGGCTGCACTGCAGCCTGCAGGCGCTGGACGCGCTTACAATCGAGGGAGCTGCGTCGTTCCTTACACTCGAGGGTTCGATTCTGTACACCACACCATGCGTGTCAAGCGAAGTGGAGTGGCTGTAATCAGGCGGGGTGACCGAGCCTTGGCCCACGTTGCATCATGCCGGCGCGAGCGCGTGGTGGCGAGTCGCCACTGACGAGTTCCGCCTCGATTGAGGAGACTGCAGTCATGGCGAACTCGTTCTCGCTTCGACTTGCCATCGGTCTATGGTGCTTGGAAAGCATGAGCAGTGTGCGGCGCCGCGTCTTTGGAGACCAGTGGCTTCGCATCCTGCGATTTGAAGGGCAAACTGCAACCTGCGGCCCGATCTCTGCTCAGATTCTGAGCCGCAAACAGCGGATCAAATGCGCTCCCCGATCGTTGAGGCTGTCCATAGAGAACCACACAGACGCAGGCCTGCTGCTGCTGCCGCGCGCCGCAGGCAGCGTGTGAATCAAGCGCGGCCAATCGCGGGGGTATGGATAAATCAGGATTGCCCGCGCTTGGCATTGGTCTCTGCTACAATGGGCCATTGTCAATGGCAGCCAGCAAAAGTCACTTTGCCGCGACATTCGCGCCGCCAATGCCTTCGCTCTGACGGGTGAAAATTCAGAACTGTTTGCGTGCGAAGCTCGGGCCGAGGGATCAAACGAAGGGAAGGCGGGGCGGGTACATGTGTCCACCCGCCTCGCGGGAGTGCACTGCAGGTCGTTTGCTTGGTGCTCGGTAAATAAGTACATGTAGTCGTTGGCCAGTGGTCAAGTCCACCGGCCGGAGTCAGCTGCAGGTACTGTACCACGCTTCCCCACCTTCTAAATTGTCTAAATTGTCTAGCGGGCCGGCGATGCCTTGTTGTTTGTATGCAGCGAAGCGCAAACCCGCAACCCCGGCCCGGGTTTGTGCGCAGCCTCTATGTGATTGATGCGGAAGATCTGCCTGAGCCTTCATTCCGCATTTTGCAGGACGGCGCTGCCCTTCCTCCTCCTCGAGAGTCCAGAAGAAAGCCTTGCGCGCAATGGGCCGGAGGACCTGCGCGCTGCTGCTGCTGGCGCTCACGGCGCTGCTACTACCCGCGGGCGGCGAGGCATTCCTGCCCATCACCCGCCACAACCTCACGGCTCTCCAGAAGCGGTGGATCGACCCGGATACGGACCCCAAGTTCTACAACCTCTCGGTGCCCGCGGGGCCGCAGAACTTCCCAGACTACGGCGGCAATGCCAGCGAGATGAACGAGTACACGCTCATCTTCTCGGATGAGTTCAACAGCTCCAAGCGCTCGTTCGAGGCCGGCTTCGACTCCAAGTGGACGGCCCTCGACATCCGAGATACGACCAACATGGGCCAGCACTACTTCCTGCCCCAGGCCGTGCAGATCGACAAGGGAAACCTCGTCATCACCACCTCCAAGCCCAAGAAGCGCTACCGCGGCACCAAGTACGTCAGCGGCAGCGTGCAGACGTGGAACAAGTTCTGCTATACCGGCGGCTACATCGAGGTCAAGGCTATCTTGCCTGGCAAGTGGGGCATCCCCGGCACGTGGCCAGCTATCTGGATCATGGGCAACATTGGTCGAGCTCCGTTCTTGGGCTCCCAGGACGGCACGTGGCCGTGGAGCTTCGATGTCTGCGCCCCCTTTGTGGAGAAGACCGAGAAGGTCAAGCAGAAGATTAATGCCTGTGGCAACCTGACCAACAAGCACGACAAGGCTTCGTACCCAGAGATGTATGGCTTGAACCCGTTCCAGGGTCGCGGTGCCACGGAAATTGATGTGATTGAAGCGCAGATTCGCGCCCGTGATGAGCCGGCGTTTATCTCAACGTCGCTGCAGATCCGTCCTAGTCTGTCTGAGGACATGCGTCCCGGTTCGGAAACGCTTCCTGCTCCTGGACAATGGTATCAGGGCCTCAAGTTCGGCGAATTCACGCGTATTAACAGCGACTACTACGGTGAGGTTGGTCTCGACTCCATCTCAGCTCTGACGCAGCTTGAAACCAACGCGTTTAGGGATTTCCACTTGTACCGCCTGGATTGGTCCCCTGGTCCAGAGGGTTACATCCGTTGGTGGCTCGACAGTGCCTTCTTGTTTGAAATTCCCGGCTCGGCGCTGAGCAAGTGGGTGGGTGATGTCCCTCCTCGCCAGCTTCCTGTGGAGCCCAGCTACATTATTCTGAGTACTGCTGTCTCTGAAAAGTTCTCCCCGCCGTGCGATGGTCAGATTTGTGACTCGATATGGCCCTCGAACTTCACGATTGACTATGTGCGCGTGTACCAGGGCAAACCGAACCGATACACATCGGTGGGCTGCAACCCAGAGGCGTATCCTACGAATGAATGGATCTACTCGCATCCGGTAGACTATGGTCTTCCGTGGTACGGCTCGCTGCGCGTGGACACCATCCTTCTGCAGCTTTTCGCGGTGATTAATGCACTTGTGGGCTTTTTCATGGCTTTCCGAGGCACGTCTCACCCGAAGACGATGTCAGCCTACGCTAGTTCGTTGTGGCTTGCTGCGTTGTTTTATGGAGCGATAAGTGCAAGCGCCCCAGAAGAATTTGCCTGGATCCAGACTGCTATTGCATGTCTGTGTGGTTTCGTGGTCGGTGGTATTTGCTGTCTCGTGTACCCGGTTTCGCTAGGTGCGATGCTTGGTTTGTATGGTGGCGTAATGATAAGCCAGTTCGTGCCTCTGCTTTCTACGCGGGTGATCACTGCTGTGCTCGTGGGTGTGGGCATCGCGCTGGGGTCTGCGCCGCAGATCGACACCAAGCACGTAGTGATCCTGTCAACGTCTTGGCTGGGCAGTCTAGCGTTTTTGCTGTCAATTTCGCTGTGGGTGAGCGAGGGGGACATTGCCGAAAATGCGTGGAACCTCGCTGGTTTCATTTTCAACGGCGACAGTCACGACCACGTCGGTTTTTGCTCAGAGCACTGCTTGGCGATGTATACGCTTCTTCTCGTGCTTAGTGCGGTCAGTACAAGCTATGGATACTACCACTTGCGTGGTGTGACACTGCGCCATAACGCGATTAGTGCGCGCAAAGCTAAATTCCCGCAAGTTTCTGCGAGTTCGGACGCTCGATCGTGGAGACCTGATGGGGAAGTGTCGGGCGCTGAGAAGAACATGACCAACTTCTTCTCACCGAACAAGCTGCCGCACAACATGCAGCAGTTCAGCACAATTTTTCGAATCGCTGTGAATGTGCAGCGATCTTTTGGCTTCCAGCTTGACAACTTCCGCAACCAGACAGAGCACATCGTAGTGCTGCTTACGAACAACACTCGTAAGGGTGGGAACCCGTATAGAAAGCTGCACGATTTGGTGTTTTCTAACTACGACAAGTGGTGTTCAAAGCTCAGGATTCAGCCGCTGCAGTGGAGTGAGCAGCGGGCACCTCAGGGGGGTCTTACGAGCGTGGACGAGATCTCGGTGGACTTGTGCCTGTTTTTCTTCATCTGGGGTGAGACTAGCAACCTGCGCCACTCTCCCGAGTTCTTGTGCTTCCTTTTCCATAAGATGAAGGAGGAGTTTCCGTCGGTTCGTCACTCCGAACGCGAGGCTGGATATTTCCTGGATACGGTGGTGACACCTGTCTACGGCCTGCTGAAGGCTGAGATGATGTCGAAGCACGACCACGAGGACCGTCACAATTACGATGACTTCAATGAGTTCTTCTGGACGAAGGCATGCCTGAAATACGACTACAAGCACGAGGAGGTCCTCGACATGACATCGCCAAGCCCTGCCATGATTTACCAGCAGAAGAAAATGCAACGTGAGGGTCTGGGAGGCCTCAGTACCCGAGGTGGGCTGAACGGTGGTTCCAAGAGCGGCAATTTCTTCCAGAAACGGAAGAGTATTGCTGAGGGATTCACTGAATCAGCGAAGACGTTCGTGGAGAAACGAACATGGTTACTACCGCTGCGCGCTTTCAACCGTATCTTCAATTTCCACGTGATTTCATTTCACTTCTTGGCAGTTCTCGCTTTTGCTAACGAGCAAGAGATGAACTTCGAGGACTTGTGCAAAATCACGTCAAGCACTCTGATCACACCCTTCTTGCTGGACATTCTGCGTGATGGTCTCGACATCTTCGCAGTGTACCATGTGCACCAAAAAGCGTTTTCGACGGTGCGTAATGTTATGCGGGTGCTTTTGCATCTGGCGCTTGTGGTGACGTCGTCAATGCTGTACTGGTACGCTTGGGCGTATGGTGGTCTGTGGTGGCAGACGTACTACGTCGTCACGGTGATTTTCCACTTGCCTGGGTTGATCAACAGCGTCATGCAGGTCATGCCCGGTCTCACAAACTGGACGCGGCGTACTACGTTTGTTCCCATTGCCTTCATCCGTGATATCGTGAGCCCGATGAACCGTCTGTACGTGGGTGACAACGTCTTGGACCCGGAGTCTAAGAGCGTGGGCTACCAGTTTTTCTGGGCTTCGCAGCTCGTATGGAAGCTGTACTTCAGCTACAAGTTTGAGATTTCCCCGCTTGTGGTGCCGAGCTTCTTGCTGTACGCCGACCATGTGGAAAATAACGTGAGTATGATTACGACGATGTTTCTCATCTTCCTGAACTGGATGCCATTTTTCTTGGTCTTCTGCGTGGATATCACGATTTGGAACTCGATCTGGATGGCTTTCACGGGTACCTTTGTGGGCTTTTCAGCGCACATTGGCGAAATTCGCAACTTTAGCCGTGTGCGTTCTGCGTTTAGCCGTGCTGTGGATGCGTTCAATGCAAAGGTGATCGCTCGAAACTCGAAGACTGGACTTCAGATTGCTGAGAGCACGGGAATGTCGTACGGATCTACCTCTGTTGGCCACGAGGTGCTAGATCGCGTTGCAGGTGGCGCGGACCCGACGTCTCGGATCTTGTCCCAGCGACGTACTTCGGCGCATGATGATGAGACCCCTCTGCTGTCATTCTCGCGTCGTAAACAGACGCCAATGGAGCGCCAAGCTGCTCGTCGGTGCAAGTGGTTCTCGTTCTCTGTCGCATGGGATACGATTATTGACAGCATGCGCGCGGACGATTTAATCTCAAATAGGGAGAAGGCTTTGCTGCACTTTCATCGCCTCGATGGTTACCAACGTGAAATTTACCTACCACAGTTCCAACTGGCTGGGTGCTTCGAAAACTTCACTTCCAGTATCCTTGACATTTACTCGTCTAATGACGGCAAGGTATCGGAACGTGTGTTGCAAGACAAGCTTCTGGAGATTCTTAGTGAAAATCCAATGGTGGAGGAATCTGTCGAAGAGATTTGGGAGCTTGCGAACTGGATGCTTGTCAACGTGCTCGGCCCATGCCACAGCAATGATGTGAAGTATATCACAAGTGTTCTCAACTCGTGGGCAGCACGCGGTGTATTCCGCGCACTTAACCTTCAGAAGGTGGCTCCTTGCGGTCGTGCTTTGGCTAGCTTGGTGTCGTTATTGAAGTCCAACGCTCGTGCCTGGAAAAACGGCGCCAAGGTTATCCCTGTGCGCAAGGATCCCTCTGATTACGCGTCGTACGAATTCCCGCAACAGTCGAGTTCGTACCGCCCTGCTCCGTCTGGGCTTACAAAGTCTGCCAGTACGACGGGGCTGTCGTCCCTTGGCCTTGAGCCTCCTCGTCGTAGTCGTGGTTCTGGAGTTGCCCGTATTGCGCGTATGCAGCAGCAGACGCACAAGCCCGCGGTCAACAATGGCAAGGTCACGCACTCAATTCCGAGCGCTCATATCATGCAGATCCGCGAGCGTGTGCGCACGTTCCTGAACTTAGCGAAGGAAATGCTGGCTCATGTTCACGAGCAAGATCCGGTGTACGCGGAGAGCAAGGGCATTTCGGACCGATTGACATGGATTCTTACGCAAGAGCGCGGTTTCATGTGGGATGATAACTACACGGGTGAGCAGATCACGCTAACGTCGTTTGAAAGTCACACGGACGTGGTGTTGTCACATCTACATGGACTTCTTACCTTGCAGAAAATTGATGCGGAGCCACAGTCTTACGATGCGCGCCGCCGTCTGCTGTTCTTCGTAAACTCGATGTTTATGGATATGCCGTTGGCACCGTTGCTCGAGGAAATGAAGTCGTGGAGCGTCATGACCCCGTTCTACGCCGAGGACGTGTTGTACTCGAGAAAGGATCTTGAGAGTAAGCAGGATGGTTTGGATGTGCATACTCTGTTGTTCTTACAAACGCTCTACAAGCGAGACTGGGAGAACTTCCTGGAACGAGTGAAGCCGAAGAAGAACATCTGGAAGGATCCAGAGACCGCTATTGAGCTGCGTATGTGGGCTTCCTTGCGTGGTCAGACGCTGTCACGTACGGTCCAGGGTATGATGTACGGTGAAGCAGCCATTCGACTGCTTGCGGAGATTGAACAGGTGCCGCAGCAAAAGTTGGAGGATCTGATCAACACGAAGTTCACGTACGTCGTGGCTTGCCAGATTTATGGCCGCCAGAAGAAGAACAATGACCCGAAGGCGAGTGACATCGAATTTTTGCTGCACCGCTTCCCGAACCTCCGTGTTGCTTACATCGATGAGGTGCGCGTGAACTATCAGAAGGAACAGTCTTACTTCTCGGTTCTCATCAAGGGCGGTGAGGAGCTAGGCTCAGTGCATGAGATTTACCGTGTGCGGCTGCCGGGTAATCCTATCTTGGGTGAAGGTAAGCCTGAGAACCAGAACTCGGCCATTGTGTTCACTCGTGGCGAAAACTTGCAGACAATTGATATGAACCAAGACGGATACCTCGAGGAAGGGCTCAAGATGCGAAACCTCCTCGAAGAGTTTGACAAGGGCACAACTGACCGGCCGTACACGATCGTGGGCATCCCAGAACACATTTTCACGGGTAGCGTGAGTTCACTGGCTAACTACATGGCACTGCAGGAGACGTCCTTCGTGACACTGAGCCAGCGTACGCTGGCGCGGCCATTGCGCATGCGTCTGCATTACGGCCACCCTGATGTGTTTAACAAGCTTTTCTTCATCACGCGCGGCGGCATCAGCAAGGCCAGCAAGGGCATCAACCTCAGTGAAGATATCTTTGCGGGCTACAACAATTGTATGCGTGGGGGTTCGGTTACCTTCCCGGAGTACACGAAGGTCGGTAAGGGACGTGATGTCGGTATGCAGCAGATCTACAAGTTTGAGGCTAAGCTGGCGCAAGGTGCAGCGGAACAGTCGCTTTCGCGTGATGTGTATCGCATTAGTCAGCGGCTGGACTTCTTCAAGCTGCTGTCTTTCTACTACAACCATGTGGGATTTTACCTGTCGACGTCGATCATCATCTGGACCGTTTACATCCTGTTGTATTGCAACCTGCTACGCGCCTTGCTTTCACTCGAGGGTGTTGGGGGTCGCGAGCCTGTGCTGCTGAGCAATTTGCAGTTGATGCTTGGCTCTGTGGCCTTCTTCACGACTGCACCGCTGCTGGCGACGATTTCTGTCGAGCGCGGGTTTAAGGCTGCGCTGAACGAAATTGTGGTCCTCTTTGTCACGGGTGGCCCGCTGTACTTCCTGTTCCACATTGGCACGAAGTGGTTCTACTTCGGACAGACCATTCTTGCCGGTGGTGCAAAGTACCGTGCGACGGGTCGTGGTTTCGTGACGAAGCACTCGTCTTTCGACGAGCTTTACCGCTTCTACGCCAGCAGCCACCTGTATGCTGCAGTGGAGATTGCTATTGGACTCACCCTTTACTACAAGTTCACGGTTGGCTTCCAGTACTTATCGACGACGTGGTCGCTGTGGCTTGTGTTTGTGTCTTGGTACTGGTCTCCGTTCTGGTTCAATCCGTTGTCGTTCGAGTGGTCTGACGTGATGGAGGATTTCCGTTTGTGGTTCAAGTGGATGCGCGGCGACGGTGGCAATCCGGACCAGTCATGGGAGGCGTGGTTCAAGGAAGAGAACGCGTATTTTTCGACGCTCCGTCCGTGGTCCAAGGCGTGCATTACGATCAAGGGTGGATTGTTCGCATTGATCGCACTCTCTATTTCATCGACGAGTGATGAATATCACTCGATCCTGACTGAGTCGACGTGGCTTCCGTTGGTAATCTGCTGCTCCATGGCTGCAGTGTACCTGAGCGCCGAGGCGGTCTTCTTTACCTCATCGCGTTCCAACGGCGAGAATGGTCTTGTTCGATTCCTGAAGCTCATATTGGTGCTTGTGTTGGGCGCTGGCCTCATCCTCGCCTTCATTTATGTGGATGGTATGTGGCAGTGCCTGCTGAGCATGGGATACCTCGCTGCGGCTGTAGGCTGCTGGGCGCTTGTGCTCCTCGGTAGCAACTCGCGTTTGGTTGGCACGCTTTACTTTGTCCACGATGCTGTGCTCGGTTTGGTGTCGTTGAGTCTCATCCTGCTGCTTGCGGCGCTCTATGTCCCCGGAAAGATCCAAACATGGCTGCTGTACAACAATGCGCTGAGCCGCGGTGTGGTCATCGAGGACATCCTCCGAGCCAACTCAAGCAACGACGACCGCGATGATGACCTGTCGGTGCAACAGATGCGCTCGATCATCATGGAGCAGCAACGGTTCATCAACGTTCTGACTGCCAGCGGCAGTGAGGTCGACATGCGTGCTGCTGGCCCTGGAAAGAAGGAAGACCTCATGCACGCTATGAGCGATAACACGCTTAACGCGGTGTTGCGGAACATGTCGGAGTCGGAGCTGAGCGCGCTGCAGGACTCTTCTAGCCGCCTGCAGGCTATCATGTCGGAGGAAGAACGCAAGGTGGCGCAGCGCAAGAAGCAGCAGGAAGAGCAGAGACTCGTCGAGGCGGGTATGAATCCATCGCTGTCGCGCACGCGCCGAGCTTTCTCCACGAGCGATTTCTCGGCCATTCTGCCGAATGCGAACCCCTTCAACCGCCCGAACCAGAACGGTCCCAGCAATGGTGCTGCCACCAATAACGGCCACACTGCCGTGTAGATAGTTAGGCAATCAAGTAGGTAGAGCCATTGATGATGGCTTGTTTTGCATTTTGAATGCGAGCTACTGCACCTGTTGATGTTCACACTATTCTTTTGTGGCCTGCTTGCGATTTGCGCTATTTTATGAAGGCCCCATGGCATGTACAGAGTGCGCAAATGCTTGATTGGTGAATACGCTACGAACACATTCGTACATGTACTTCGCTGTACAGTAGGTAAATACACACAGAGCCCTGACGCTACTGATGGGATCTATGCGTGGCAATTGGTAGCAGCAGTTTGACGTCGAGAGCTCAGCTATCTATCCATGAACAGCTGTCTTGGCTGATCACTGGTCAGACTGTTTCCTGGGCTTTTTACCGAAGCCGAGGAACTTCATGTTGGCGCTCAACTTTTTCGACAACGAGTTTTTCTGCTGTGGATCAGCGCCAGTTAGCACAGCTGCCTTGAAGTTCTCGGTTACCTCGGGAACGCAGTCGCAAGCCTCTAGCTTCTTTTCGATCTCGGCTAGATTTTTCTCCGCGACTGACCGGATCACTGCCAAATCATCGACAAGCTGCGAAGAAGACACATGAGAGTAGATCTTGCGGCTGTCCGATGCGAAGCACTCGTCAATATCTTGGCTCGGCGACATGGCCAAATCGGCGAAAAGTTGCTGAATTGCTGGCGAATTTTTCTCAATAAATGGGTTGAGCACCCTATACAAAGTTAATATACCACACACATGTTAGAATGCGGACAGCAACATTCACCATGTGAAACCGGGCGTACTTGAATTGGGGCTCCCGATCTCCAAACTTTACACCGGTTGCTGTCTTGAACAGCAATTTTGTAACTAGCACGAGCACACGCCGAGTCTCCGGTGGAGGAAGCTGCTTCGTAAGCCCGTACAAATGCGGGGTTGTGATGGCTGGACACACAAAACGAAGGAAGAGGAACCCTCCGATCACCGACCGAGTCAGCGTAGACGCATCCTCAGCCTCAACGCCCTTCTTTGACCCATCAAATCGACTGATGACCTTCGAATTCAGGTCAGAGCAAATGTGGAAATACGATGACGGGATCTGCGAGTAGAAACAATAAGTTTGGACATCAGAAACTCGTCATGCTCATGCCGACGTCGGAAAAAGTTACTTACGTAGTGGGTGTTCTTCATGATGGAGTCGATAATGTTCTGACACGTCTTCATCAGGTTAGCAGCGTTGGAATCCGCCTGAGCTTCGTCCTGGAGTGACTCCTCCTTGTGCGGGTTCAACTCCATCTCGGCAATTTTCAGCTTAAATATCTGGTGAATGGGATCTGCGAGTGCCACACGGATAAATTTCGACCCGATCGCTTTGCTGTACGTGGAAACAAGTCTGCTCGCATAATCATCTGAGCGGAAAAGTGTAGCCACGTTGATGACTGAAGCCACCTCAATCTCGATTGCCCAGCGAATAAGGTGACTAAGGCGGTTGCGACTGCCAAATACGCGGAGGAAAGGGGCTAGTAACAGCATCTTGTCTTCTCGCCCCGCACTCTGGAGAATAGATGCCACCACTGACATAGTGTCTTCGATTACCAGTGAGGAAAGATCTTTCGGGGTCTGTGGCATAGGTGCCCGTACTGACACCTCAAATTCTCCGTTCAGAAAATCGCGGGCTGATCTCGCATGAGAAAAAAAATTGCGTATCCTTGGGCTTGCACTGGTAGTTGAGCCTGTTGCAGGCGAGCCCGTTCGTAAAGCACGCTGATGATGAGCCTCTTCCAGATCGTCAGTTTCCTTTGATGGATCGGTATCAATTCCTTGTCGAATCTCGGCAATAATCTCATCGCTGATCACTAGCTGGCCAGGCTGACGTGACTTCTCAGGCTGGGATGACACGATGAAATCTTTCATGACCTGATGAATCGAGTCAAGAAAGCCGCTCGCCTCCAAAAACTGACTGTCAGACTGCAGATTAAAATACACAAAGAGTCAGATTCGAAAGCATGCAACACGGACAGACTGCCGAGAGACGAACCGCATCAAACTCTGACAGGCGCTCAATCTCGCCCTCCTCGTCGTCATCATAGAAAAGATCGTCTTGTGTAATGGAGAAAATGCTATCATTACTGTCGTTCGAGTTGATTTGATTCAGACCAAAATCGGTGACATCTGCAATGTAAAAAAAAGGAGTTAGAAATCCGCTGGAGAATATCTACGAGCTTATAGACACACCTGAAAAGGAATTCTGGGATTCGAGGAGCGACGAGGAGCTTGAGGTGCTTTTCAACGGAGTCTGAAATATAATAACAAAGCGTAAGTTGGACGTGGACGAACTGTGAATGATAAGACATGACCACCTTACCTTCAATGTCTTAGGGTCTACCCGGAAGGAAGACTGCAGATTGCGCGCAATCTCGGCGAGCTCCATCGCCTGTTGCTGTAAAAAGTCATTTCCAGCACCGCAACTCGAGTCGAATATGCCTGCACCACCGTGTGAACCCTTAAAACTGGACGTGAGAGAGCCATCTTCACTGCTTTCACGCGTCGATGAAGAGTCTGTGAGGTCATCTTTATTCAGGTTGCGCGCCATTTCTGCCAATTCAGCTGCTTTCTGCTGGATGGATTCGTTCTCTGCATCGTCATTGGAGTTAGCTGAAGTCGCACTCAAAAGATATGTTGGTGAGTTTGCAGAAACAGGGTTCGCCATTAGAGTCACAGGCGGTGCCACAATCTCTTCCTTAGGGAATACGGATGCTGGCATAAATTCCCGATGAGGAGATGATGGCTGCTCATGCCCTGCTTCACTTTGCTCCACTCCATCATACTGTTCGTCTTCATGGGTCGACGACACCTCCTCGGGCCCATCCACCAGGCTGAAATGCTGGATATTTTCGTTCCCTCCTTCTCGGTCCATATCACCCTGTGCAGTACCGACACCTTCTACCACCCCCTCGTGTTCATCTCGAGGTACATCGTCATCTTCCGAAAGCACATCAGAAACGGCCGAGTCGCGAGACAATTTGCATATTTCCATCGCAGCGTCGTCCAGCATGGCATCCAAATCCAACTCTTCTTCGTCAGCATCGCTTTCCTTTCCATGACCCTCCTTGTCCCCGTCATTTTCTGCTCGTGCCTCCAACTCGTCACCTCCATTAAGTCCCTGGCGTTCATTCCGTCCTCGATTTTTCACTTCCTTATCTGTCGTTTCCAACATCTCCAGACATTTCTGAAGCTCCTCAATCTCGTGCCTCTGCTTCTCCACCATGCGCAGAGCATCGCGCAGCATATCCGACGTCTCCGAGTCATCTTCACTGGCTCGTTTCCGCCGCCGCGAGAGATGATGTCTCGGCGACTGCAAGATCACCATCGACGAAGCAGACGTCGACGACGCCGAGCTGGAGGACCTCGACAGTCTCCTGGCCAGAGCGAGCGCCGCCTTGCCGTCCATACTGTTCGTCCTTGTGGTCTCCACATTGCCCGCAGCTTGGCGCAGCTGCTCGATCCATTCCACGCGCGCCTCGTGGGACGGCGCGCGGAAGAGCAGTACGCGGCCGCTGCAGGACGTTACCTTCCAGCACGGGCCGCAGTCGTCCCCGCGGTTAGCCACGTCTCCGTGGCGGAAGATGCGGTCCACAGCCTTGACGTCGGCATCCACGAGCGGCACAACAGCGCGCGGCCAGTCGCCCAGGTGCGCGTAGTAGTAGAGCGTGTGCGCGTGGATGCCCACGAAGAAGGGCTCCCACGGCGACTCGAAGCGCCGGCCTTTCTTGTGCAAAATGCGCAGCGTAGTGCTCTGCTCCAGTTCCAGGCCCGTGAGCAGCAGCTCCGGGCACTTGACGAGTTCGGGCCGCGGCGGGGAACTCGGGGCCTCCTCCTCCTCGATGGGGATCTGCACCGTGAGGCGCGAGACGCGGCTGCCGCTCGGGTCGAACACAGACGAGCGCATGACGAGGGAGTGCGAGCGTCGAGCGCCAAGTTATGGTGCCTTAGTCGAGGACTCTTATTACACGCCTCACGCCGGAGAGGAATGGCAGAGTGAGGAAGGGCAACGGCATGGTCGGGTGAATAGGGCGGCGAACCGGTGCGGAGGGCAGACAGGGCGACTGGCAATGCACCCCGAATTAGGAGTCCAACACCCAGATTTAAGTTTGACCGCCCCGACGCTGCGCTGGAGTCGTCGGTTCGTATCAGACACAGCAGGGCAACACGGCGAAAGAGAGACGACGACGAGCTGCCTGCCCGCGGCATTTGCTTGTCTGGAAATCGTCGGCAGAGCTGCTGCTGCGGATAGAATTGCGGCGCCGGTGGTTTTCCTGCCCAACGGTTCCCATGATGGCGAGTAGATCACCGCGTAGGTTGAAATAACGCCCTCGTGCTCGCTGGCTTGTCCTCGCGGCGTCGGCGTTCCAATGCGGGTGGCCATAGAAGCCCCGGCGTCTTCGCCGACGCTTTACTGCGAAGCCCACAGCTCCACAAGCACGAGCAGCGTCGCCGTCGTCGCTGACTCTCCGGCTTTTTTATTTGAACTCGTTCAGCCCGATCTTTTGGGCGTCACGTACTACGGGGAAACACTTAGAAGTCCTCGCGGTGCGAGTCGCACCTTGTGCTTCACGCATTTCAGCGACTCGCTGACAGCGAGACGGCCCTGACACTCTTTCACATCCCAAGCACTTCGCGAGCCTTTCCAACGCAGCCTCGAAAAAAACTTGGACGAAAGCCAGCGGAGTTCCTCGCCTGTCAGGCTCAGTACAGTACCAAGCAAGTCTCGGTGGAGTCCTCAACGATCTCGGCTGGGCGCTGATTACCAGCAAAAAGCACTCGATCGAACGCCTCGATGCATCAGTTGCTTCAGTCACCGGCAGCAGCATCGCTCTCTCTTCAGCAGAGAGCGTGACGCCATTCCATCAAGCGCAACAGCATCATGGGTAGCAGTTGCAGCTAGCGAGACGCAATGTATCAAGGCCAAAGTGCGCTCCAGCTATTCATCGAGCCCAAGCGCTCCGCTCGTCTACCTACATGTAGGAGCTGTGGAATTGATTCAGCCAATGGGGCGCGTACATACAAATTTTGACCAATCACTAAAAATACGTAACTTTCTGCGCGCACTTTGTCTCGCACAACGAGCGCGGTCCGGTTCGGCGATGCGGTTCGAGAATCGGGCATACAACCAGCAAGTGCTTTGCGGGACCGGTCCCAAGATGAAGCGGAAATGCTGTGCGATTTATTTTCTGTGGCCTCCGAGCGCTTGGCTACCGGAGCTCGTCCATTCGGCCCTTTGCCCAGATCAGCAGCATCTTACTCCCGTCTCGCCCGGCAGCCATGGTACGTTTCTCTCGAGCCTCTCTCGAGATGGCTGCAGACCTGCACTAGACGACGCGACGCGGGGAAGCGGGTGACTAAAAGGGGAGACGGCGGACTGTCCGCCAACTGCAGCGTCCAGGTGGAAATCCGTGCGATCTTTAGCTCGTCCGGACGCTCACAATGACGGCGCCTTCCCCCTCTCCCCTGTCTTCAAGGAGATCCTTCTACTCGATCTTCTCCGCTCTCGTCGCCGTCCTACGTGTGCTCTGACTGCGTTGATTCACTTGATACAGACAGACGATTGACTGGATGGTTGGCGCTATGTGCACAGGCCAGCAAGTACCAGAACATCTTCGCCGCCCTCGACTCGGATGACGAGGACACGCCTCGCGTGAACAAGAAGGCCACGCCTCCCCCGTCGGCCCCCGTCGCGCTGAACAAGCCTGCCGCCGGCAACAAAAAGACTGCCAAGAAGTCGGCACCCGTTGGCGACAAGAAGGAATCGCGCGGCCCGCGCGAGGGTGGCCGTGCCCCGCGTGAGCGCGGTGAGCGTGGCGAGCGTGGTGGCCGTGGCAACCGTGGACCTCGTCGCGAGTTCGAGCGCCGCAGTGGCACGGGCCGTGGCAAGGAGACCAGCAAGCAGGGCGGTGGTGCCCGCAACTGGGGCAACAAGGCCGACCCCGCCGAGCAGTTGGCTGAGGCCGCTGCCCAGGACAGCGCCAAGCCCACCTCGGATGAGGAGGCCACTGAGGAGGCCGCCGCCGTGGAGGAGGAAGAGGAGGAGGAGCTGCAGCTCACCCTCGACGAGTACCTTGCTAAGCAGAAGGAGTCGCGCTCGGGCGACCTCTTCGCTGACGTAGAGGTGCGCCAGGTGGCCAACGAGTTCTCTAGCGCCGTCCAGATCACCAAGGACGGCAAGACTCCGGACTTCATGGACTCGCAGTACGAGAAGGTCTACAGCAAGAAGACCTCTGGTCGCAAGAAACAGCTCATCACCGACGTGGGCTTCCGCACGGAGAAGCCGGAGCGCTTCACGCGCGAATTCGATTCGTCACGTGGCGGACGTGGCCGTGGCGGCCGTGGTGGTGCTCGTGGCAACGGCCGCACCGGTGGCCGTGGCGGCCGTGGATCCAACGTCCCGAACGTGACGGACATGAGCGCCTTCCCCAGCCTCGGCTAGGGATCGCGTTGCAACCAACCGGAATCGCGCGCCCTTGAGCGCCAGCGACATGATGAGTGAGATCTTCCACAAGAGGGCTTCTCGAGGACTGGTTTGGCTATCTCTTTTTCTCCTTTTCCCCCGACGAAAGATCCACCGGATAGGGCCTCTGCGCGGCTGGTGTCTGCCTGACTGTGTGTACCCTCCTGCAGGCAGCCAGCCGTCGTGCGGAAAGTTAGAGAAATTTTTGTTAGCGTGAACTCGGTCTTCTCCTTGGTATGTCTATTATTCAATGCAGCAGGCTGGGCTTTATGCGAACGAAAATACCGTTTTATCATGAGTGGTGCGTTGTTTTCCTTGCGAATGTTTTGCTATGCTCATCCTCGCATCTTAATGAACACGTTGCAGCTTATCCATAGGACGCCACAATATTACAGGGGCGAAGACCGATGCTTAGCGCAGTACTATGATGGCGCCGTGAGCCGCCCAATAAAAAGGTGTTTGCCGTTGGTTGTCAGTCTCCCACGCTTGAACACCCCAGCCTCACACGGGGGTCTTGTTTCCACGATGAGATCGCTTCCTTCGTCGTCTTCATCATGTTCGCGACAGAAAATACCGCGACCGGAGGGAAACCCATGAACCCATGTACCAATGAACTTCCTTCCGTCAGGGGAAGACCACAATCCATAGCCATGGACCTCGCCCATGTACCATTCGCCGTCGTAGATTTCCCCCGAGGCAAACGCCAGCGCGCCAACCCCATTTCGCTCGCCACCTTTATACTCGCCAGTGTACACGCTCCCGCACTGGAAATGGTGCACGCCCTGACCGCTCAGGTCCCCGTTAATCCACGTACCGTGCAGGGAGCCTCCTGATAAAGTGTACACACCTTTGCCATGAATTAACCCTTGGTACCACGTGCCTTCGTGCGAGTCACCGCCCACCCACTCATATTTGCCAAACCCTTCGCGCTCACCCTTCACAAAGTACCCCTCGTACTTGTCCCCCGAGCTGAACACCTTGGTTCCCCACCCGCTCACCTGGTTGTGTCTCCAAGTGCCGTCAACCATTTCACCCGAGCAGAGGAGCTTCTTGCCTTTGCCATGCATATCCCCCTTCTTCCACTCGCCTAGACGAGCAGCACAGTGCATACGCAGCTCAAAGGGTGGACACACTGACAAAGGGTAGATTTTGCTTCTCACCATCATAACTGTCTCCATTCTTCCAGAAGAAGGTGCCGTTCCCATGCATCTATTATACCAGAAGTCTCCCATTAGCATCCGAATAAAATGAGCACGTACTAAAAACTTTTAAAGTACCTTGCCTACTCGCCAATTGCCGACGTACTTGTCCCCATTAGCCCACAGGTACGTCCCAGTTCCGTGGCGGTGGTTCTTCCGATACATGCCTTCATGGCAGTCTCCAGTACCTGCAAAGGTTTGCATGCCGAACCTGTACCCAAGGCCAGAAAAGCATTATTAGCAGACCAATGCGTTGTCTGTCCACCTGTCAGTGACGCTCGCACCCTTCGAAGTCTCCGTGCACCCAGCCGCCCTCAAAAATGTGACCGGATCTCAATATGTGGACGCCAGTGCCATGTCTCTTTTCCTCGTCATCTACGCTGCCTTCGTAGCGACTGCCGTCCGTGTACTGGACCACGGCGGGCCCTCGCGGCTTCTTCCAGCGGATCGAGAGAATCTCCGCGTTGCGACCGTGCAAGGAGGCAGCAGACACGTCGTCCGCCTCGAACTGCGGCGTTGGTTCCTGCTTCTGCACGCGCCCGGCAGCTGTCGGATCGGCTCGGTACGCACCGAAGCGAGATCCGCGGCGTCGCCCACGGTTCCCCATCGGCAATCGCGGATCAAAAGCAGCAGTGCGCAATGCACTCGATCCGTCGCAAATTGCCCATATACTAAATCGTGAGTGATGGTCTCTGGCCAATTTGATCCAAATACAGGACTAAATACGAATACTGAAATCAAGTTGCTACCGATCCGCCACCTCGTCAACATGTTCGTGGCACTCCGCGCGTTCCTAGCGCTCGTGTGGTGGCACTTATGCCACTTCCTAGCCTACAACCTGCACGTGCGCGGCCTCAAGACGTCCAGCCAGTTCTTCCACAAGGTCGTGATCATTGGCGACGACTTTGCAGCAGGCATCGGAGACTACGTCACGATTGGCGGCGCTGGCGGCGGCATTGCCGAATACCTCAAGAAGGTCATCTCGTACGACGACAAGGCAAGTGAAGCGCTAACGTCAAGATAAACCGCTGCAATTGCAGCGCTTCGATGGCTCTTGTTAGGTCGCTCTGCAGCGTGCACGCAAGCTTACTCACAAGATACTTTCTGTGCTAACCGTAGGTTCGTCACAACTGGGCCGTCGTCAACGCCGGGGTGCCTGGATCCACAACGGCCGACTGGCTCATGTCATCGCCGAAGAAGGTACATCGATAGTAGCTATCGGAGACTTGTGGCCTGACTAACAAAACGAAATGCTGCACACGAGTTAGTACTTCAAGAATGTCTTTACCTCGAGAGCCATGGCGGACGCGTCAATCGTGATCATCGTGCTCGGATCTGTGGAGATCAAGTGAGAAGCATGGTCGCACGATTGTATTGCGCAACAAAGCGCCATTCTACTAACATTGTCCTGGTTGCTGCTGGTACGTGGCTAGAAACCCAGCCGCCGCTGGACACGAGGTGAAGCGCCACCTCATGGAGATCTGTGATACCTTGCGTAAGAAGGGCAAGCAGGTGTGCCTGGCCACTGTTGCGAGCCCCGACCCAACTGCTGCTGAAACGGACACCGCCAGCTCGACCCTCAACACGGCACTGGAGCAATTTTGCAAGAGGTACGGCGAGGTTTGAATTTCTCGACTTACTCTCGCGAGCAGGGATGAGCAATTGTTGTTGATAGGAAGCGGTCAACTAACTCTCACGCATATGTGATGGTTTGGACAGCACATCAACAGAAGATACGCCCGTTATCCTGGGTCCCCGCCTCGACACGTATGCATTCCGTCGCGAAAGCGCGCTTTCGTTCGACAAATACCACTTTAATTCTCAGGTACGACAGCTTGTACCAAGCCTTCAACTTGCAGTCATTACAAGCTGCTGGTTCTAAAGCGAGATCTGACTTACCACCTGCCTCTCTGCACCTCGTAGTCGTACCGACAGCTAGCTCGCAACACGGCAGATTTCTTGGTCCCCATGATGACGGCACAGGAATGGACTACTTGGAAAGAGCAGCTCAGCCAAGTCACCTATGACAAGGCCTTGTACGATTAGAGCTTCGTCATGCACGCCGTTACGCTGCGGACTCGTCTATCGGCTCTCTGCAATAAACGCCATACACCAGCCTTTCATGCACACATCGTGCTTGCATCTTCCGTGACTGCCGCTGGTTGACTGGCTGACTGACTGCTTGCGCTCGCGTCCGTCCACCATCCAGAAAATATAAACATTAACACCACAGGAAACACGCGGGCTTTCTTTTTCTTTCGTTTTGAGTATTGCCTGGTTTCGCCGCCTTCGCTCTCGCGAAGTTTATGTGAGCTTCTCGTTCGCTTCACACGCGGCCTCCTCAAGTGTGGATTTCCATCGCTTCCATGCCATTGATCTACATGTCCACGTCTGTCGTCAATGACTACAACTCGTCATCTCTTTCTCAAGACTCCATAGCAGCGTCTGGGGCCGGCTCGGCCTCCGTCTTGGTGGCGTTGTCTTGCGTCGGCTTGGCAGCCCAGTAGTCCTCCATCTGACGGTCCAACTGGGCAGCCTTGGGGTCGGGGCCCTTGCCGGCTTCGTGCCAGTACGCGTCCATTTCCATGTCGAGATCTTCTCCGCTTTGAGGCTTGGCGACTCCGCGTCCACAACGGCCGCCGCGGCCTCCACGTCCGCCTCGACCACCTCGACCACCTCGACCACCTCCACGACCCGCGCCCTTTCCTCCGTTCTGCTGGGGAGTCGCCTTCTTGTTCTTCAGACTGTTCTTGGTCTTGGCCTCTTGGGGCGGGAGGCCCTTCCTGTGCTTGCTCACGACCTGCTGGCGCTTGTTGCGGTTATTTTGGGCAACCTGCTGCAGCTTCTGCTGCTGCTGGATCTGCTTCTTGGTGGGGGCGTTGCCCATCTTCTTCTTGCCGACCGCTACGCGCAGCACCGGTTGCGTCTTCTTCCGCTGCTGCTGCATCTTGACGACCGTGACCTGGTGCTGCAGCTTTTTCGGCTGCGGCGCCGTCTCCTCCGCCAGGTGCGTGAAGCGACTGGACAGCGGGATAGCCGACACGCCGATCACGCCGCGAGGGGCCTTCTTGCCCGGTTGCGGCTGCTGCTGGTTGTTGATCTTGCGCTGGCCGCGGACGGACGCGCGCGGGGCTCCGGATCGCCGATGCATTTTTTTTCCTTGGGGTGAGCAGCTCTTTTTGTTGTGGGACTTTTTCCATCGGATTCGTTGAGTTGCGTGAAGAATTTATGTTTCGTTTCATGCTTCACGCACCTTTAACGCTGCGCGCAACTTTGACGAGAGATTTAAAAAAAACCGACACCACGGCCGGCCATGGAAACGGCGCTGGTGGCCCAGGTGCAGCGCTATCTGGACGCGTACGTGTACGAGAACGCGCGGTTCCTAGCAGAGCGACTCGTGGCGCAGGTGAGCAGCCGCTTGGCTTGGATTTGGACGCGCTGAAAGCTGCGATGCTGCTGTTTAAAACCAAGTATCAACGTCATTTTGACGCTTTTTGATCATTTATCGCTGTTACCTGCAGCGTCCTAGCGAGGAGAGTGTCCTGTTGTTAGCCACGTGCTACTATCGCAATGGACAGACAGCTCGGGCGTCGGCGGTGCTGAGTGGCGCCACACGACCGGATAACCGCTACTTGCTGGCTTGCTGCTGCTTCCAGCAGGGACAACTGGTCGAGGCGGAGAACGCGCTGCTCGGAGGCGAAAACTACCACGTCGACGACGTAGAGGCAGTTGAGAATATACCTGCGGGAGCTGCTGGTTTTTTTCTACTTGGAAAAGTCTGCAGGCGTGGAAACAGGAGACAGCAGGCTGTTGCCTGCTTCGTGAAGAGGTGAGACAGTGTTTCGGTTGATGCGGTTTTGTGGTGAGTTTATTGATCTTTGTGTTTGCGTTGTGTTGGTGACGGAGTTAGTTTGGATTTGGATCCGTTCATGTGGTCAGCGTACGAGCAGCTTTGCGAGCTTGGAGCCAATCTCAAGGCCTCGAGATTTTTCGGCGCAGCAAGCACCGAATCGGCAAATGAAGGGGATGCCGAATTCTCGCTTCGGCCGGAGTTTAGTGATAATGTTGGTCAGCGATTTGGTGACGAGGAAAGGCACTACCGCGAGGACAACAACGCAGAGGATCGATCCACGGACGGAACTTTTGGAACACCGGATTCTCCACCTTATTTTCGCCTATCGGGATCCGATACGCCTAAGAGCATTTTGACCTCATCGTCGAGCGCTTCTCGACCTGTGAGTTATAGAACACCAAATGTCAACAGCAATAACGGGAACAGTATGCATACAGCGACAGTCGTGAAGAAGCCGCGAATTGCAGAGGGTATTGGTCGACAGAGGAAGACTCATCGGCGACCTCTCGCAGACAGTGACGAAAAGAACCGGCCCATTGCAAGGCTGTCATTCTCTGTTGCTGGCTTCGACGATTCTCCACTGGTACGGAACCAATATTGTACTTGAATGCAAACGTAGTGGCTTATATTTTATCTGCGCAGAATCCGTCGAAATTGGAATTAGGTTCTCCTACATCTCCGCTCGCTACCGACAAGACTCCTGGTCCTTTCCATAAAGAAAGATCACTACACAGTAGCCAGGATGAGTTGCTACGCCTGTTGCGTTCATTTGGCTCTATTTATCAAATGTTGAGTGTGTACAAGTGTCTAGAAGCTCTGGAAATGCTGGAACGGCTTCCTGACGCTCAGCGTGCATCCGGTTGGGCACAGCAGCAGACTGGACGAGCACATTTCGAAATGGCGGACTACGTGCGAGCGCACGAGGTGTTCTGTGCTTTGTACAGAGCGGAGCCACATCGGATGGAAGGTCTCGACATGCACTCAACGACATTGTGGCATCTTAAGAAGGAGGTGGAACTGTCGTATTTGGCGCAGCAAGCAACAGACTTTGACAAGTTATCGAGCGAGGCCTGGTGTGTTGCTGGCAATTGTTTTAGTCTTCAAAAAGAGCACGACACAGCATTGGCCTTCTTTCAGCGGGTAAGTTGGTTCGGTTGTATCATGAGAGTTCAAATTGACATTGTTGACGCGTTCTACGGCATGTCTGCTAACTAGGCTATTCAACTGGACCCATCGTTCACGTACGCGTACACGCTCTCAGGTCACGAGTACGTTGCAAACGAAGATTTCGAGAAGGCAGTGAACTGCTACCGGCATGCAATTCGTACCGATTCACGGCACTATAATGCGTGGTACGGCCTGGGCGCAATCTACTACAGGCAAGAAAAGTTCGAGTTCGCCGAGTACCATTTCAAGCGTGCGCTCGAGATCAATCCTCGGAGCTCGCTGCTGCACTGCTTCCTAGGTATGGTTCTACACGCCACCCAACGGTGTGACGAAGCCCTCGCCACCCTCGCCACCGCCGCTAAGCTCCAGCCATTGAATCCTCAAGCCCGGTTCCAGCGTGCCAACGTCTTGATCACCCAGCAACTATACGACGATGCTCTTGCAGAGCTCCATGTCGTGAAGAACTTTGCGCCGCGTGAGTCCTCGGTGCACTTCATGATGGGCAAAGTGGCCAAGAAGCTCGGCCGAACCGAGGAGGCGATGAAGTACTTCACCTTGGCGCTGCACTTCCACCCGAAGGACAATAACCAGATCAAGATCGCCATCGACAAAATCAACGAACCGGACCACGACGACGACGACCGCATGTAGCGAGCCATCATGCATCCGCACCTTCGAAGCAGTAGCCCACGATATACTTCGAAGTAGATAACAGCAGCATCAATGAACAATCTACAGTAGCAGCTCCGCTCTTTCATGGGCCACATAGACATGGCCGTTTTGCTTTTGTGTGGCATTTAAGATGGCGCCGCCGACCGTGAAAGCCGAGGCGCTAGTGCTGCTGCAGCAGCTCACTCAGTTCAAGGAGGCGAGCGAGGCGCTCACCCGTCTGTTCGAAGGGTTCTCTGAGCACGATTCCGGGCGCTGCGCCGTGCTGCGGCAGCTTCTGCAATGGCAAAGCACAACCGCGTCCAGCAGCCTCGAGGATGTGCTGGTCGACTTGAAATCTAGCGGTGACAGCAGCCAGACCGAGGTGCGCGGCGATATGGAGCTCACGGTGCTGGGCAAACCTGCCCTGTTGTTTGCCGCCTCCATCTACGACGAGGAGCTCGCCATGTTGATCTGGTCGGGGTTCGTCCAGTTCCACGCGCGCTACCCGCAGTTTGATCTGCCGCGGCAGGTGCTGGACAACTCGGACGACTCTTTGGGCTATTCGGCGTTGCATTATGCCGTGGAAGCGCAGATGACGGACTTCCTGCGTGCTGTGTGCAAGGAGGTGACTCAAGCGCAGACAGCTCTTCTTGTCGGCCGAGTTGTGACGCAAGACGTGACTTTGCCGGTTAACACCGCGCACAACATGGGCAAGAACATTGCCAGCGGAGGCTGCTCACTGCTTCATCTTGCGGCCAAGAAGGGCGAGTTGGAGATGGTGCAAATGCTGATTGCACCCCCGATGCTCATGGACCCCAAGATACTGCGCGACTGGGACGGCAACTCTCCAGCTCGAGTGGCAGCCATCCACGGACGCGACGAGGTCGCAGCATTTCTAGAGGTATGGAAGTGCCAGAGCAGCTGGTGAAGTAGGTTGTCTAATGATTATTGTGGTGACTGCTCAGGGTATCACTGGGGAAGGACTACTGAGTGCTTCAGAAGTCGATGACCTGCGAGCCAAGCGCGAGAAGATGGCCAGAGAGCGTTACCTGGCACACCTGAAGCCCCAGGAGTCCATGGTGGAGACTTCAGTGTTTGCCAATATTTGGACTCTAGAGGAATCGACGCTGATCAGCGATGAAGTCAACCTCTTGGCCGCTGAGCAGGGTTGGTGCAAGGAACGGCACGCGTCTTATCAAACGACGGACATGCCGTGCCATCACGTTGCTGGATTGAATTCCTGGGTCCGTTCGACCTTGGCGAACAGGCTCTTCCCTCAAATTGTGAAGCGGTACAAGCTCCCCAAGAACCAGCGACTGCTTTTTCGTGATCTCTTCTTTGTCAAATACGAGGCACGCAATGGTGAACGCTCTGAGCTTGCACTACATCGGGACGGATCCGTTCTGTCTTTTAATGTGCTACTGAACTCGGCCGACGATTTCACGGGCGGTGGTACCTACTTCGACATCACAAAACGCACCGTGCACATTACCCAAGGCGATGCAGCAGTACACAGCGGAAAGGTTCTCCACGCCGGTGCCCCTGTGCTGTCAGGCATACGCCAAATTCTTGTGGGCTTCCTGGACGTCGCCGACTGTGTGTACTGAGTGCCTTCACACTCACAAACGGCGAAATTGAATGCCTTCTATTGGCGTGTCTCCTTCAAGCACGTAAAGTCTCGGACACCAATACTTGTCATCGTACAGGTCGTCCTCTAGAGACGTTTGGATGGAACGAGTGGCTTTAGCCTGATCGAACGCAGCACCACACACCATCAGCAACATGAACAAAAAATAGAGCATATTTCGAAGTACTCCAGAGTAAACAACTATTTGCTGTATTACGTACCCGTTCGAGTTCAAAGAAGAGCAAACGGTCTTCCCAAATTTTGTCGTAGGTGTTCCCCATCATCTACATGAACAACCAAAAACCACCAACCACAGCAGCTGATAAGACATGCTCGTGATTTTGATTGTTGGACATACTGTACGTACAGCAATCAGGAGATTAAGGAGCATGATAGTGCCGATGACCACGAATGAAATAAAAAAAAGCATAGCAAGCAAACCGCCTTCTGCGATGCTATCCCAATCCCATGAACCGAGACTAATGTTGAATGTCGTAGTCAGCGCAGTAAAATAGCTCTTGCATCCCTCCAGCTACAAGCACAGCAAAACCAGAGATACGCTAAAAAGTGTTTGTGCTCGTGCCAACACAACTACGATCGTACCTGAAGTATGAAAAACGCGAAGGCAAAACCACCTAGAAACACGCAGAATACCATGAGGAAGACCAGGATGTCGGAGAACATCTGAAGGTGAGTGCACGGTTAGCCCCGAGTTGGATTTTTACGCAGAACGTTCAATTGGTCAACGAACACACCTTAGCAATCATGCGAACAAATGGGCCGAGTGCTCTTGTGCCTCGCGCAAATTGAATCCACTTCACGAAGATTTGCGGTCCAACAATGCTCATAAGCGTGATACGGAAATTGTATCGCCTTCGAATGTTGGAGCTGTACAAAGATTCTTGGTAGACGATGAGGCGGAAGTCGTCGTTATCGAAGTCTTGAATGAGCACAAAGTTGTACGTTAACCTTAGAGTTAAGCAATAAGAAGAAGTCACAATTTACCTGGAAATACGAGTTCGAGGATCTCTGCGACGAGTAGGAGCCATACACAAGCAATTTGCACCAGGTCGAACCAATTCCATCCATCTCGTAGGTATACACGAAGACTTCCGCATTCTCTGTATGCTTGATACTAAGGATACAAAATAGTTTAAGCCGCAGAAACCATTAGCTGTGGGAGTACAGCATGATAAATATACCTCTTGAAGCGTGTACTTCGCGTTGATGACCGAGTAGACGAGTCGTGCTACATCTCGAGCATAGTCCATGCACCCAACGGTTTCGTTGAAAATGTTATTGCGATAGCCTCCAAGTGGCATCCCCACAAACGTGTCACCCACATGCAAGTACCTGGGATTCATATCCAGGTATCAGCTTTTGCTAAACCATTTTGTACACAATTAGAGAGTAGACGTACGTGGCAACGAAAACGGCAACAAAGTAAACGAAGTACACTTTGAACTCGGACCGAAATGTCTGTCGCGTGAAAGAGTTCCATCTGCAGTGACAAACTTTAGCCCCAAGCAGTTTATGACGTCGTTGCAATCATTATGTGGCGATACGTACTTATGGTCCAATAACTGTCGGAACCACGGGTGAAAAATGAGATCCTTACATTCTGTCTGTTCCCGTGAAGTCACGTTGATAGAACGTCAAGTTGAGTTGATTAATCCAATCCAAAGACGAAAACACCGTACCTGCACAATCAACCCCAACGTTGGGCTGCGTCGCCCCCGAAATTCTGCGTGGTCGTAGACGTACTCATACAAAATTCCTTTGGGCTCGCACACAATTCGTTCTTTATGCCCAGTTTCATTCTCCGTCACAGTAAACACGTGCTGGACGCTCAACACACTCCTGATGCGACGCAAGAATTTCCACACTTTCTTCAAGGATTTCCTCAACCTGTCGACTACTCGTTGCATTGTACTCTGATTTCGCTTGCGTCGAGGAGAGCGACCAACTTTTCCCTGGCCCTTCATCTGGACGATCAGTGCGTCTCGCTTCTCGTGCAATGTTTTGAGATCATTGCCAACTGTCCAGCATTGGTTGCGTTCTCGAACGTGTCTTAGCATACTGCACCGGAATAATGGAATGCGGAACGAATCCATCGCCAACACGGCCGCTTCGGGGACATTCTGGATCAACAGATGGAACAATTTGCTTCTCTCGTGTAGCTCCCGTGCTTTGTTCATTTCTGAAATGGTTACATGCTCAGACACAACCAGAATACCCAGCGTTTTCCGTGGTAAAATCGAATACCCGGGTGCTGACCGGAAGAACACGATGTCACGGGGATTTTTTGTGCATAAGAAAGGAGATGTTAGTAAACTGTCGACGTTGGAGCAAGTGCTGTCATTCGCAGCACCAACCGCGTCGTGACGCGCATTATCCCTTCCTGCCACAGTTTCAGGCGATACTGTGGCGGAATTTCCAGCTAAAATCTGATGTTGCGGCAGATGAGTTTTGGCTTCAGGTGGACGTTTGTGCTGAACCATAGCTCCTGAGCGAATGTTTACTGATGGCAATAGCTTGGCCATCGTTTTTCCATCAGGAGATCCCACAAACGTCCCTCGTAGGACAGTTCCATTCACCATAGTGAATGACACATATCGCGACACGCGAACATCGGCATGATTCTCCACGAGATGAAGACAAACTCCATGACGTTGACTAGCTATCGCAAAGTGAAGCCTATGCGTGAAGACCAGAGTAGTTAGTACAAAGAGATAAGCATGACGAGTCGGGATACAGTGCTTTTGTACGCTGATGTGACCACTACGCATACTTACGGTGTCTCCCCCGCTTTGTTTTGAGCATTGATATTCGCCCCGTTTGCCAATAGAAGCTTGCACAACGTGAGATGCCCACCTTCAGCAGCAAAATGGAGTGGCGTGTTGCCAGCTGCATCTTTGGATAGAACCAAGGGGTGGCCACAAATTTGCAATAGGTCCTGCAATGTGATGGCATCCTCATGCAGCTTGTCGAGGGAGTCCGAGAATCGAGCGAAAGATACGCCAACATTTGCCACCAGAGCTCTCATCTCAACATCCGACTCACTCACCAGCCGCTTAGCTTTACGTATTTCCAGAATCATCTCCAGCAGGTGAGTGAGTTGCATGAAGCTGTACTTTTGGTATGGAGAGTTCATAGGGTGCTCGTTCCAATGCATGATCAGCTCGCTGACGAGAGCTGTATATCCTCGTTGAGTCGCTGCGTGCATCACCGTGTACCTGCAAGACTAAAAGGTTCAATAGACTGCATCAAATCGTAAATGCAACACGAAGGTGCGTACTGAGCTAAACCGTGGGGTTGCAGGAGGTCGAGTCCGTCATTCGCTTCGTTCCGCAGGATCCGAAGGATCTTTGGTAGATTAGGTTCTGCAAGTCGAAGGACGCCGCTTCCAGTCCTCATTGGTCCAGGCACAAGTGGTCTACATTGGCAGCACTCATCAAAGAGTAGCTTGCTTTGCAGCGCGAGGTGCTGTTCATCTCGCTTCTCCAGCAGTAGATGCATCCGATAGTATCTCCGCATCGCTCGGTTGATTTTATCCGCCGCCCAGCCCTCGGGTCGTTCGTCATGGCCATGTCGAAACTGACCTGCTAGGAACTTCTTGATGTAGTTTCCGCCTTGCACCATTCGCGTCGGACTCCCCTTGATCTCGTTCTTCCCTGCCTGCTGGGTATTGTGATGAATGTTCTGCGCTCGAATATGTTCTTGCCTGAGCTGCAGACGCGGAGGTCGTTTGCGCACGTCTTCCAAAATCACTTGCTTATGCTGCCTCTTCTTGTTCGCTCGAGTCTCCTACTCGTCCAGGCAGCAAAGTCAGCAAACAGTCCTAAAAGCTCCCCAATTCGACCAAGACATCACCTTGATATGCGCTCGGTACGCGTCCAGCACCTCGTTTCGCGTAGCCGGAACCCCCGGAGACAGCATCGCTTTACTATAGCGCTTTGCAGGTTCCGACGCCATCTCCAGGTTCTGAAAAAAAATGGCGCCCTTTCGTTAGCTTTATTGCAATAATTTACTGAGAATCTATTTTTACCTGCACGTGTTCGAAGAAATGAATCCATTCGGTACAGTACGCTAGTATTGCTAAAAATTGAGACTGCGTCAAATTAACGATGTTAAATGAGCGGCATACAAAAATCAAGACATTCGTCCATCCTGGACGGTAAAACGGGGGTCCCGATGTTCCAAGTGATGACAGCAATCGACCGACAATTTTTAATCAAATTCGGCGGGGTCGGCGGTCTTTTATTATAAGCTATGGAGGCTTTGGTTCTCGTACAGTTAATATATAAAATAGAACGTTCCACTTACCAAATAGCATATTTCGGGTTCTACAGGACGCGCTCCAGGAAAGAATGCGGTCCCTCCACTCGGAGAAATTCCACCTGCCCTGTACCCCACCCACCCCAGACTCCCGGCATCATCTCACCCCACTCCCAGTACTTTGCTGCGCTTGCAAGTGTGCCAACGTCCCCTCGGCCAGGCCTGGGTATAGCGGAAAACGTCGCCCTCGCCACCATTCGGGAGTACACTGCATCACGACGCATCATACCGAATGCCTACAGAACTCGAAGTACGCTGCCCAAGAAACGCCGTCCGCGACTAACCCCTTTAAAGAAGTCCCAGCTTCGCAAGCGATA
The DNA here is from genome assembly GCA_000500205.2 of Phytophthora lateralis. Lineage (NCBI taxonomy): Eukaryota > Oomycota > Peronosporomycetes > Peronosporales > Peronosporaceae > Phytophthora > Phytophthora lateralis. The sequence goes on along the minus strand of KV723173.1, from coordinate 15,521 downwards.
CCAGAAAGGGGAGAGGATTACCCAGCTGCATCGAAGCACGGGACACTCCCGCAGCATGGTCGACTCCATCGTCCATGCCCATCCCAAACAAGACGAGTCGAAGTCAAGTAAACCCTATCAGTGGCCCCCCATGCGTTTCGTGGTGGAAATGCTGAAACTAGGTCTTAGCATCACACAAACCCATTCGCTCAAGGACATCGCAAAGATTATGGGGGCCGACCATAGATTATTTGGCCGCGTGGAGCAGGACATACTGTGTAGACTACAACCTACAGTTGTTGACTACTGGTTTTCTCGCGATCAAGCTGCACCTCAGAAGCTCATCGATTTGCTCGACGGCGCAGAGACCTCAGTGGATATCGCTATGTTTATCTTGACACATCTGAACTGACAGACGCTATCATCCGTGCCTCCCAGTGTGTCACGGTTCGTGTTATCGTTGATCGGGCACAAGTCTCCGAGAAAAGCTCAGCTATGATAAAAAAAACTGATCGAAAACGGGGTCAATGTATTTCACGCAGGCCCCAAAATCATGCACTGGAAGATAGCGATTATCGACGGAGACATATTGACGATGGGAAGCTACAATTGGAGTGTGGGAGGAATGACGATGAATTGGGAGCAGACTGTTGTATTGCGTGGTCCTATTGTTGGAGCACACGTCGTTGAGTATGACCAGCACATGTGGTCTGTTGCCTTGCAAAACACCTGGAAAGTTGAGATAGATACCCGCGGTAATTTTCATCTGTAGTCACACACAAAGGAGATGAAGGTGCTCCGAGGTTTTCGGGATCCCGAGTTTTGGATGGCCATCTTCCCGGAACTTTAAAGTTTATAATACTGGAATAGTATTATATTACTATAATATAGCTTTGCACTCAGTAGATTGAAAATATCTTCACTTGAATTACTAGGTAATATATTAAGTGTCCTGGGCCCAAAATATTACTTAATTTACTAATACATTAAGTTGGAACCCCAGACCCAAGGATCAGTGTCCTTTGTAAAAATAATGAAAGGTTAGTGACAACATATTGTAGGAAAATCAAGAAGCAATCGGTGCGTGTTGGCAGGATCAGAGAGGAAAACAAACTTATGCTGACTTCCCGAAATGACTCAAAGAGGTGGGCCGAAGTTTTTGCCAAACGAAGTTTTTTAGTTTTTAAAACTTCATCGCAGTCGGGTAGTCGTAGCACTGCGATATCTTGAGACGCAAGGGTTGTGGACGTTTGTCCGGCATCGCTCAGAGCATACTGCACGGCGACTAAGGCAGCTGAACTGCAGATCACAATCTCTGCTTGGGAGGGTTCCGTCGGTCAGACTGAGCGACTGAGTTTTACGCTTCAGAGCAAAATGTTTACACCGTCAAATCTCCGCTCTGCATTTCAAGGCAGTTAAAGCGGCCGTGGTACAAAAATAATGCCATCATTACATTTTTTATACTGTGTCACTATTATAACCATCACCGTCTGTGCCAACCAGTTTGTTTTTGATTGGACGACTCGTAAGTCTAAGTACGCCCGGAAAATATTAAGTACGTTTATTTTCAGCTAAGTACGACCTGATTTCTCTACATTTCTGTTGGTTTGTAGACATTTTGTCCGGATATTGGGTGAATGCAGTGATGACTTGACGAAATTCCTGTCGTAGTTTCCGTTTGGAGTGCTAGCCATCACGAGCACGCGCGCAGATAGAAGGGACCTCGTTGCAGCACATGTTGTCGGCATGCAAGCTGGTATGCCTGTTGCTGAGTGCAGTCACCCTGACACTCAAGCTACGTATTTTGGTTCAGAGCCTTCACGGCACCTTTCGCAGTTGGGGTTATGAGTTCTACTCGATGTGTATGAATCGTCGCCGAGGACTACTTTGGTACGGGCGTCGAGACGAATGTAGGAACTAACAATTCAATGCAAAGCATGGCTTACGCCTCATGTATTTAATGCAGTTAGTTCTCAGTTGTGACTATTTCTGGGCTTGCAAAAGACACCCTTGCTAGTCAGGAAAAGGTAGCGAAAGCGAAGGTATGTAACTTGTTCTCTGGACACGCGTGAAATCGGGATGCCTCTCACCATGCACTCAAAGAAAAACAACGTTAAAGGACCGCAGCTGTTCGTATCTTCTTCGCGTGGTGATCGTTGCTGGATCGGTTCAAGATCCACTATATACTCCGCGAAATATTTGTCCAGCGTCTTGCAGATTACTTTGTAGTTAGCCATCTTTTGCATGGGATCAAACATCACCGCTTTTCCATTCTCGTAGTCAAACACGACCCCCTCCCAGTGTGCTTCTAGATACACAAGAACGAGAATCAGCCGACCATTTGCTTGAAACAGCGAGTTAACGATCATCTGGTGCTTCATGGCGTCGTTCGCATACAGTGGATTGACGCCCCCGATGCGGCTGAGTCGTTGCGCGTCTAGATCTTGGTCTATCAGGTGGTTCATCACTAGCTTCAAGCACGAATCATCCATCCACTCCGATCTTTGAAAAAATGCTAGTTCATGGACACTCACAGGTCCAAACCGAGTGCTGATTGAGCTTTTCAAACTCACACATTCCAAACGTTTTGCGCAAGTAAGTATGTCCACGGTAGCACAGTTATTCAGCGGATTAGGTAGCGATATCCGTGTAAATCTTGACACTCTGATCCACTCGGCAAGGTCGTTCACAGCTACCAACTTCGGACACTCGTCATTCCACTCGCGCATCGTAATCAGATCCTCCTCTGCAAAAGTACCTAGCTTCTTAATAGACACCCCCATTTTACCCGAATTGTGATCGCTGGGTAGCGACTTTCGATAGGTAGAGATCCCAGCAATGCACTTGGAGACATAGTTCTTCGGGAACACGATTGTCACCTTCCGATGAAACTTCTGCTTCCTCACAAGTAGGACGATCGTCGTCGACTCCCAGGACGGAGCATCGACCTGTTTGATACTGTTTAGAACGGGCAACGCGTCTGCAACGTTGAAACAGCGCTCGATCGTTTTGCGGACGAGTGCCAGATCTTTCACAGGGACGAGGGTTCCTTGAACGAGCGCGTTTGCTTCTGCAATAGAGTCTTCCATGCAAAGTGTTTTTGCCTCACGCGCTTGTTTACGACGTATTTTGGGCCCTCCCTTGCTTTTGACGGCCGTACTGACGAAAAACTTCCCTGTTATATTTTCAGGGCTAGAACTCTCTCGCTGCGCTCTTCGACCTGCTCTTTGCTCGACGCTTGCGAAGAACCAACTGATCTGGTTTCTTCCCCGAGTCGCTCGACTTGTTCACCAACTGGTTGGTGTCCGCTCTGGCCGAAGGTGCTGTATTCAAACGTTTGGCCGCTTTCACAGACAAGTTTTTCTTCGATGAAGTAGCCTTCACGGAGATGTCCTTCGCTGTCTTCGTGACTAGATTGTACCTCTTCTTTTCTTTGAGGACAGCCTTCATAGAGGGTTGTTTCCGATTGACAGCACCCACTGTTGCAAGATTGTATATCTTCTTTGTTTTTTCCCCTGGATTTTTGATCTGCGAATCGCTTCTTTCGCTGTCGGAAGATACCACCTCGTGCGAGCGGTTAATGATTCAGTCTGTTTCAGCAATTAATCATCGGCTATTTTCTATAATATCATCCACATCGTCGCCTTCTCACCAGCATTATCTTTGGCGCTAAGATTTGTTAAGTTTCCAGCACTTTCTCCTCGACTTCCACGGCAGTGTCTTCGGCATCATCAGAGTCATTATCAGACCCTACGCATTTGTCATCGTGGTTGCTTTCTGCTGGTTGTGTTGCCTTCAGAGTTGGGGCAGAGTCGAATCATCGGTCAGAACAACATCGGAGTCGTCATTGTCAATCGACTTGTACTTTGGTGGCGTTTCGGTTCAGACGCCACGTCATCCACGTGATCAGGTGCTTGCGAAGAAGGCGGTGTCTCTACACTGATGATTGTCACCACACCTCGCCTCGCACGTTCGCCAAATTCACGCAAAGGTTCTGCCATCTTGACAAAAGTCCGACTTCCTTGGGAACTCATAGCCTCCACAACACCCGCAGCAATGTCCATCCCAGTCTTCCATTTCGTGGACCCGTTCAATACGGCATGCTCCACAGAACACATATGCGAGGCTTACACTCGAAATGATGCGCATCAAACGTCACCATCGTTCTCGTCTCCTACGGACGGTTTGCTTAGGATTGTAGCAGCCAACGCGTATTAATGTATTTGACAGGAATAATCTTCTTCTTGTTCGTAGATGCTCTTACAAACATGTGGTGGCACGGAAGTAACATAGTGCGCATAAAAAAAAACAAGAACATACGTACGTCTACAAAAAAATGAGTCAAAGTTTATTAGCGTTAGAAACCATAAAAGAAAACATATTAAATCGCAAATGAACTTACCGAAACATTTACAGTGTATTCTCCGTCCGTCGTATGTGATCGCAGCCGAACAATATTCTCTTGTAGCCACCGTCCTTCATACGAAAGCGAGCCACACTTGAATAGCTCGTATTCCTTGCGAACCAGCTCGAATGCATGCGGGCTCACTAGCACTGCCAGTCGAAGTAGCATTTCGTCAGCGCCGTGGTAGTTACGTGAGCCTAGAACATTGAACCGAGACGCATATTCTATCTCTGCCGTGGACTGAAGAATGTGTAGCGTTTCCACGCACTCGTCAAGCTCTATTTCCGGCTTTAAGATGTCCTTCAATGCTCCCCACGCAAATTCAAGACTGTAAGCAAGCCACAACTATAGAATTTAGAATGCCAAACATAGTAAGCATGCTTAATCACACACGTACCGATTGTGGGTATGATATCCAAGGTGCGCAACATGCCCTCGTTCGTACACAGTCCACATTTCTTTGCAGGAGTGCCAGTTGCGAACAAAATAATCGCGAAGGGGTGCTTTGGTTTAGGAATTGCACTCGACTCGTCGAATCCATCCAGAAAGTAATACATGTATCGAAGCCCGCGCTCATATTCTTCTTTACTACCATCATATCGACCGAGTCTTCGACGCGATCCACATGTACCGCGTGGCGACCACCGTAGATAGCTTTCGACATCTCAACACGCAGATATTTTTTGAGATGAAAATGACAGATCAGCACTCGTGCTAATGGAAACCCCCGCTTCAAAAGTGTCATCTCTCCGAAGTCCTTGTCGATCATGAAAAAGCTCGGATCCGATCCCATGTCGGATTATTCTTTTTGAAAGCCCCAATTGCGTCCTTCATACACGCATGACTTTCGTTTTCGACTGATACATGTTGAACATATTGGCCCTATCAGACATAAAACCCTACACAATAAACGTCACTTACTAACCAAACGAACAAATTTTATGATCACCAACTGACCACCAATCGACCCAACAAAACCAATTATCACCAACCAGTTGGCGGATCACCAAATGATCACCAGCTATTCATCACAAAACGGGTTACTTACGTGGCCAAACGCGTCGTCGATCATTAAGCTGAAAAGCTTATACTTGGAGGAGTTGGTTCCGTGCGTGGAGTCGAGCATGACTACTTTCGGAAATACCGCGAAAAATCGCCCCATTTGCCGCGTCTGCATCGTAATTGTCTGGGTAATCTTCTCGAAAAGAGCAGAACGTCCTCAGTACGGCCTCCAAGCTGTCTTCAACCTTGTCATCGCCACGACGCTTAGCTTTAAGGCGATACACTAGATTGTGCACGTCCCGCAAGGTCACGCGCTTACCTGTTCATTTACAATATCACCATGTAATTAGTCTTGCATCAGTACCCCAGCATGATACCATCTGCATAATTACCTGTCGTATCTTGTAGGTACTTGAGGATCTTCTTGGGTTTCGAGCCCGCTTTGACGAGTTCGTCGACAAAGTCGAGAACATTACGATCCGTGACACGCCTAATTGCGGGGTAGTTTCGTAGATCGCGCCCCGAAGTGGATGGTTGTGCGTCCGAACGTATGTACTGACACAGATCCTCCACGAATTGGTCTCCGGACAACGGCATACAGTCGCAGAGAGATTCACACCACAGCGCGTGCTGCTGTTTCGATGACCGGTTCGGTTGCCAGTCCCACGAGCATTCTTCCCCCACCCATGCGTGCATAACAACGTTTTGTAGTAGTCGTCAAAAGATTCCGGAACAAGGTCGCCTTTTCTCCATTTCTTCTTGTTTTTGATCTTGTTGTTCCGCGCCGAGACCTTCGTACACGAGCGAATACGACAGAGCTGTGACGTGCGAGATTCATTCTCCCTCAGGGACTCGAAAAAGGCATCACACGTGTCATGCCACTCCGTGAAGCGTGGCGCTTTTTCATGAACCCCAGAACCTTCGTCGTCGGATGAATCAGCACCCAAAACTGACATGACGGGGCCGCTTGATTGTTTAGTCGGAGTAGCAGACGTATCCCGGGCGTCCTGCGCAGCATCATCTTCACCAGAATCGTTAATGAGGCACACGGGGTTTGGTAGACGTTGGCGTCCAGGCGAGGGTCGGGTGGTTATGCTGGCGTCTCGATCCCGGCGAGCGGCGATGCGGGGGTACGCCACGTGGGAGCCTGTCTGAAGCTCTTGGCGTCCGGGAAGGGGCGCTTGGGCGAGAGGTGATGCTGGCAGCACGCCACGCGGAAGCTGGGCCGGGGTTTCTGAAATGGGAGGCTCTCACGCCCCCTCCAAATTTAAAAAAGCGTAATTTTGAGATCTCGGAATTTTATTTCGACGATAAAATTCTGTGGACTTTTTGTGTGCTGACGCCACCGTCCCGGCTGTGCGTTTCGGTTGGGGACGCTAGTCACTCCCATATAAAATTGCTAATGAACCCACGTACGAATCGCGATTAAAGCAAAAACGTGGGGCTTGCGCATCTTTTCGACGGGGGAAAGTACACGCATAAAAAAATGAAGTCAAAAATCGCTTAAACTGAATATATTCAGTTTAAGTGGATAGGCTATGTAGCATTATGCTACATCCGGTCTGGAGGGGTTTACCCTTTTGTTTCCCCCATACAACGTCTTTTTAAAGCCAATATACTTAATCCAAGAAAGGCGAGCAAAGGGGAACGTTAGGTAACCTTTTCTATTATGTTATTCACCAGGAATACGACCAGTTCTTCAACCAATATAGGGTTTATAGCGGGGTTTCGCCCGGTTATGTACCCAAGGGAATAAAATGTATTGTTTCCCAATGCAGCCCTGTATCTCTCTAAAACGTGCTCGTAGTGAATCCGATTCGTCAAAACTACTTTCGTAAATCTTCCGCTTGCTACAGCAAAATTCACACTAGCGCAAGTCCCGTCAAGAACACTGCAGCCGTGGTACTCCGATTAGAAGCAGTGCTCCTTCAGCACTGGGAACGCAGCGTAGCCAAAGCTGCGAGTGTCAACGCCGCCGTTTGAGCCCCGGCGAGTGTCAACGCCGTCGCGGGTGTGTAGCCAAGGCTGCGATCGTCAATACTGCAGTACGAACCCCCTTTAGTTGCTGCGAGACCTCCCAAAAGTCGTGCACAGAGAGCGGCTGCACCTCGCAATGTTGCACGAAGGCGGCATGATGCACCGCGAGAGCATCATCACGACGGACTTTGGCCGCGATGGGGACAAGGACAGTAGTCACTAGTTGGACGACGCGAAGCTCCGGCAGAAGCTGGAGAAGTGTCCAGACGGTCTGTTTCCCTCCGAAATCAGAGGGGACGGCGATTGTGAAGACGCCATGGGCTATGTCAAATGTGCGTGCCTCCATGACAGGAGAACAAGTTGAGAGACTAAAGTGTTTTACTTTGCATATTTACAGGGACGAGTGCTGCCTTGATGGGTGCTGGGCGTGCAGTTTGAGGACAAGAAGATGGGCAAGAAGCTCACGTACCACGACCTGTGTCCCAAGACACCGCTGATCTTCATGAACTGTCGTTGCCCGAGACCAAACCAGTGTAGCGTATCTCATGCAGAACGTCTGGATATATGAGCTGGAAGCCGAACTCGGCTGGCGCGTGGATATGGTGCTGTGCAAGACGACAATCTGCGCGAGGTGCGTGAGGGTTTGGTACCAGCAGGAAGACAACCCGCGCCACACGCGAGTGATGTACACGCAGCACACGCCGTCGGACGCGGCGCTGAATGCGAAACACCAACTCAGAGCTGAAGTGAACGCGCACGCCAAGTACGTTTCGAATGTTCACTTTGTCCACACGGCTGGAACGAGGTTAGTGCTTGTATTTGTGTTGTTTATCTCTTTTGTAGAGGCTTACTTTTTCCAGTGCGTTGCATCGTGCTCAAAGGCACGAATGCCGTGTTGGAAAACTGGCTATCTCGTCCATACTTTCCACCGTTGAACGTCTTCGTGGACCACGAGCAGATCTACGTGATGAAGCAAATCACACTGCACACAGGCCGCGTACCTGGCAACATTTTTGGCCGAATGATGATTGAGACGGCGTGCTTACAGTGTACGAGCGTGCTGGAAGTCTACGACCACTACATTAACCAGGCACGTGCGAACGCTGCGCCGATCGTAACGGCGGACGCGCAGCCAATCAACGAACTGCTGTCGCCCGAGCCGGCGATTCTGGTCCCGCATCGAAGCACGTTGGTTGACAAGCAGTTACTGGGGTGGAAACTTCGATGGCGAGCTCGGCCTGCGCGGCATCAAGGACATGACCACCTACGTGAACGGCGCCGAAATCTGCGACGCCGTTGAACGAATTCTTGAGATGACGCCGCAGAACGCCAAGCGATGGAAGAGAGCGCGAGGAAGCAGTACGTCCTGGATACCCAGTTCTTCGCTGCCAGGATGAACGGCCTGCGCGCCGTCACCCGAGCCGGAGACGTCTCGTGTTACCTGGAATAACTCGGTCGTACATCAATTTGTCCCAAGGTCTCGGATGGCGGTGTGACCATAGGCAGTGAAGTAGACACGGTTCAACACGTTGAAGGCTGCGAGCGTCAACGCCACAGTTCAAGCCCGGGCGAGTGTCGTCGCGGGTGTGCAGCGTCGCTACGACTGCGAGCGTTAACGCTGTTGTGAGTGTGCAGAGTAGTCATGGCTGCAACCGCCAATGCTGTCGAGTGAGCAGAGTTTCCAAGGCAGCGAGAGCCTGTATAGTTTAGGAAGTACTGCACTGCGGACAATATATTTAGTCTTTACTATTTTGTAAACTAGCGACCGGAAGAACGTCATACCGTTCATCCGCATCTTGATTATCTAGCCAACTAGGAGGATGATAGTAATTGCCTCTTGCGCAGTAGCACTTCTTCATCTTGTCCACCCAATACAGCATATCAGCAATTCGGTGAGCCTGTATCGTCTTCGACAACAGCTCCTCCATCTTCTCGAGCTTGCCCTTATCAACAAAATCTGCAGTTTAGAACTCCTTTCTTGTCCCATTAGTATTGCTCTGCCACGCAATGCCGATATTATTTAGGAAAGTTTTGTTCTCGTAGATAAATTCCTGAAGGCACCATTTTCGGGCACGAATCATGTCGGTTGTTATCTACCTGAATTACGGTTAGTATATATCATCTAAATACGTTTTGCTGCCACCCAGACATGAGTCTTACCTCTGACAACTCCATACTAGTCATCAATAAGAAGTCGTGCTTCTTTTGCTTGTAATCTGTGGTATATGCGCAATAAACCGCGTCCATTTCGGAGATCGGAAGCATTCTGACTAAATCGTCTACGTCTGGGCACGATACAAAGATAGACCTTTCAAGAAATTTTACACAACGAGTTAGCAATAGTAGATGTTCTTCATAAATATACACTTACTCGGCCCTAGGCTGGCACAAACACAGGAAGGAGCGAGTCAAAATTGAACTTGTCCAGCATGTCTGAGCCTGAAGGTAGCTGCGACAGCTCCGGTGTCTAATTGCTACCGTTCTTCATGATGCACTGGTAGTTGTCTGCGAATATTTCAAAGTGAGCCAAACACCACGAGGAAGAAAGATGCTTACTATACAAGTTCAAGTCGTGGGCAAATGTACTCTTGTTTGTATTGTTCAGTTGAATCTGCGTAGTATCTTGAAATGTCACGATCGCAGGATGCTTCTCTCGTGGGTTGATACCGATTGTTGGTAAGCCAAGGTGCACTTTGTTGTATAAAATGTCGAGATGGACATGGTAATATACAGGGCGAATGGTAATGCGTTGCAAGCACTTATGGCCTAGACTAGGTTATTTATCGAATTTACAGCCGCGTCGTGAAGAGAGACGACCAGTAGTATTTTTTTGTTCGTGAGCGCGCGTGTCCAGATTCAGGGACGTCGGCAAGCGGTTGCATGGAAAGCGGCAGCACGCACGAGCCGTTCCAGGCATCGTCCCGCCAGTCTGGTCAAGATGTCTGTGCAGTCGTCGTGCAACAGGGCAGCAGCATCCATGACCGTTTCGCTACGACGTCACCGAGGTTACCACGACGTCACCATGATCACGCCCAAGACGCTTCTGGTCACGATGCTGCCGTTATGGGCGGCTGGTCGACCAGCACTCTGCTCGACACAGACATGCTGCATGAACCACGACGGCACGGACGCCTTCACGGAGGCGTTGGCCATGCCCACGATGTAGCCCACGATAAATCTGCACCGCTTTGGCTGGGCGGTACACTTCCGGTCATGGATGTTGCTGCCCTGTTGCACGACGACTGCACAGACATCTTGACCATCGATGGCGTAGATCGGATATTGCTGGCCGGCAGTCTGCTCGCTGCTCGATTAGATTGGAGTTACCCTGCACGGGCGCCTTGGCTGTGCTCATTATACTACCGCTTGTGTCAAATTGTATTCTAAACAGCACGGTTGCTTGGGCTGATACTGCTTAGTCTGTATACGAGAGCGTTGCAATGTACTACAAGACATAGTTGTGAGGGTTAAGCGAATAATCAAAAAGTAGCTTTGTTACACTGAGATGATGAATGGAATGCAACTCGCTTGTGTTGACATTAGATTCTGCTGCACATGGCATCTCCCGATCAAACCGCTAACGATGTCGTTCATGTGTGACCTTTGTTGGACCTTCGATCCCGGAAGAAACGGAGCTTGAGCTTTATATGTGGGGGAGCGACGCAACTAGTTTCCACTGGTACTGTGCACTTGTCTGGGTAAATAGTACGAGTGGAATTTCTGCCAACATGTCCAGCTCTCCTGTTGACAGAGGTGGGGTTTTGAAGCGTCGGTCGGGTAGGAGCGCTTGCACAATGCTATCTTGTGTGTTTCGCAATAGTCCGTTTTCTGAGTAGCCTTCCGACATTCAAACCTACCGACCGCACACTAGCGCATTTTCCGGCTGCGGCCTGAGAGTACGATCCAGGACGCTTTCGCAATGCATGCAGTTGCTGCATATTCGATTGTCAAAGTGGCGCTGCTAGTAATTCCTTCTGAACGATTGCTACCACTAATGACTAGAATTGACGGTGTATATCATTCCACGTTCATCACGCAACCAACGTTTCCAGGTGCCGTAAAAAAATTGGCGAACAAGTGCTGTGACGAAAGAACGATGGGGATCGTGCTTGCTGTGTCGGGGAGCGTCCTCGAGCGGAGCTTGCGATAAGTCACCAATTTCAATTGATTCGTTGCCTCGTGCTAGCTCGATGCAAACGTAGGCATTACATCGAGCGATTTCTATGATTGCCATAGCCATTTTCTTGTGCCATTTTTTAAATGTGTGTCCGTCCGTGATAGAAAAGCGCCCACGTAGTTGATCATGTCTATCTACAGCTTGTATGGCTGAGTTGTATTCACTTACACAGGTAGGCGCGTCGAACGGGACCTTTTCGTTTTTGATGCGTCGATATACGGTTATTATCCGCGAGTCATCAGCATTAGAAACAAGGCTGACAATGGAACCATCAACCCAGCTAGCAGCGACTATGTGGTTTTCCGTGCAGACACCTTCTCTCATGCAGCCACGCTCTTTAGCATCCCCGGATTGGAGCATTGTAAACCGAGGAAAATGTTTGCTCCCAGATCGAACCGTTCCACGCTCATATAGGCCAACCGACCTCAAACTTTCCAATAGTAAACAATGAACAGACCAGCTAAGTTCGTCGTACTGGCGGCCAGCCTATTGGCGAGGTTCCTGGAGCACCTGCGCTGGGTTATTCGAGCCGCTACAATAAACCGTTCATGGCGAACGTTGGGGCCACTCCCCGACCGATGTGGAGTGCGCCCCCAAATAACTCGAGTCAAGCTGCTGTCATCGTTACGGGAGCAACCACTAAGCCGGAACGCTTAGATCCTAATGAATTGACTGTGAATGGTGTGAACATAAATGACGAATTGAATGCGACTACTCCTGATTGAACGCTGGAGCTTTAATCGAAAGCCGTGCCAGCCAAGTCCGCGGAAAACGAGCTCGAAAACGTGGAAGTGTATGAAGACGACGTGAGGCTCGAACTCTCAAATGTAAATGAAGTTGTGCGTGACGGTGATACCACGACTATGAACTGTGTATGATCGGAGTTTTACGGGAAAGACTCTGCTATCGACGGGCGAGTAAGCGCCGTGCAAATGCTTCAGTTAGAATGCGCGAAGTTGCTTCCAGCAGAGATGGATTTCGTTTATGTGGAGTTTGGCCTGACGAAGAAGGTTGATCATGAGGTTGTTCCGGACCCGACGCGTAGGCTAGGAGAGGAGGCCAGGCCTCCAGAAGGTTACTCTAATGCAGGAAGCCGAGTTACCGAGAGTGACTCCAGAGAAACCACCGGGGGCGGTGAGGTGAATCGTCAGCGCAGAACGCTTGAGGCGGACGTGCTCACCGACGAAGATGTTCTGCAAACGCTGGTATCGGATGCAGAGGTGGCCAGGGTGGTCCAGGTCTCGGTGACGGGATCGATGCCGGATACCAAACACGAAGCGAGTCCTCAGGGTGAGACTTGTGACGACAACACGAAACAGGAAGCTGCGGCCGACGCGGTATTCCCTCTCGCTCGGCTCTTCACAGCTGACGAATTGGATGCGCTCTAAAATGGAGTGTCCTCGGGCGCGTTGAAAGAAATGGAAGAACATGAATCGGAGCTTCAGGAACGCCTATTTCCGCTGGACGAAGTAGTGCTCAAGCTACGAATGAAGGAAAAGCTAAACCCAAGAAGGAAGTGAACTTGGACGAACTAGGAGCGTTCTGGGGCATGCCTGCAAAGGCTTTAACTGCTGCGCACGGCTCCTCACCTGAGCAGCTATCTACACCTGAATATTGACTGGACTGGTATCGCGAAATATTGGCTACCTCGGGAGAAGCCAAGAGGGTCAACCGGGATTTTCTAGAGTCGGCAGCCGACGAGTCTCGCCCCTCTGAGATTAATGCTACAACCATAAACTCTGCTGAACGGTCGACGACCGTTCATGGACGAGCCAAATATATGCTTGTGAAATAGGAACCCGTTCGTGTACTCGAAGCAGTTGTGATCGCGAACATCGTGAAGGACCCTGGCGGGGTCAGCGGACCGGCTGCCGAGGAAGAAGTCCCTGCCTATGGAGAATTCGCTACCCAACCGTTTTGCTGGCGAAGGCTCGGTAGAGAAGTCGTATACATGTTGGTGAAGGACGACGAATTGGAAGAGTCCCCAGTGTGCCAGACGTGTCTGCAGAATGGAGGACAGAATGAACGGGGCGAGGAACCCTCGGAACAAACCTCTCGCGATCTGAGTTCGCGAGCTCGGGCTCTCGTTCGACTACTGGGTGGAGCCCTGGGAGACTCTCTCTTTGAGAGCGCTCTGAGTCAAGTCACAGAACGGTACTACAAGGACGCTCCTCTAATCCGCAAAAAACCGTGAGCGAGGTCGAGAGAGTGAGGACAAATCGGAGCTACCCCCCCC
>AWVV02004062.1:0-26705 GCA_000500205.2 Phytophthora lateralis | reverse complement strand
TTCATGGGCCGGTGATGAAACGCTTCTTCTCAGCACTATTAGCTCGCTTTGAAGAGGTTCCCGCTTCCGCTCGGCACCTGCATTGCACTTCCACAAAGTGACCGTGGTGCTGGCCACGAATAGCAGCAACGCCCGGAGCATGCACTTGCTGTATTCAACCGCGTGGGGTCGGCACTGTCGTCGAACGAGCAACCCCATGAACATGCCTATCGCGTAGTTACCCGCGGCGAGGAGCACCGTGACCGAAAACGCCGTCGCCATCACCACAGCAACCACTCGGAGACCACATCGCACTCCAACAGCATGTCCGTGGTCTGCGTTGATTCGAAGCGCCTGGTTTGACAGGATGATCCATTGCGTCGTGGTCCAAACAGCAGGCATCAGCTAGTCGCTGAATTTAGGGAGCCTGCTGCCTGCAGCCGCGGTGGCCACTGGCCACCGCTGCGCTCGTGTTGAAGAAGTGGGACCGGAAGCTTCTTTATAGAATCTCTGATAGAGAGCGCCTGCTCGTCGTCTTCCCGCGGTTCTGCAGACACGCGTTGTTCAACGTGGCGCATCCCAGGTGGAATTTATTATCGTATATTTCATCGGTTTCTAGAGGCTCCGATTGACTTTCGCGGGGGATCGAAGCCAAGATGCATAAATGTCACCTACCCCGTATCATATCCAGCGCGATTGATTGGCTGTAACGAATGTAGGTGCTTTCAGGGAAGGAATGTGTCGAAGGGAGCATTCTGCCCCGAACGAGGAGGTCAAAACGCACCGCATTTTGAGAAAGTCGTCGTTGGGGGCAGGATGCCCCGGTCGTTCGCGAAAGGGTTAAAAGATAAGAAGACGAACAAACTATTGCCATTTTTCATTTGGGATAAATTACAGTCAACTCGAATATCGACGCTGGAGCAAAGAACGTGGCAGCTTTTCAACATCTTTCGTGCCTGTGGACTGGTGGTGGTAGTCCATTGCCACCAATTTGGTTGAGCAATCCGGAGGCAGCAGCTACAAGTAGAAGCGCTATAAAACACGAGACAGCAAACACTTCATGAGCAACCAGGCAGGAAAAAATGCGCAAATGACCGCAACATTAAATGTGTCTAGCTCCACAGCAGCACTTTGTCTGTAAGCGCAGCCAAATTGAAATTGTCGTTACTGAGAACATGCGAACATGCGCGTTGAATAGCCGTCGTGTTGTTCCCAAATAGTCACTCCCGATTTCTCCTTCGCCTCGACACCGCCGCTTCACCTGTTCAAGATGCATCGTGCGAAGTCCAAAGCCCCTCTCGGCGTACGTCCTAGAATCATCTGCTACGAAATGGTACGACTAGGTCTAAGTTAATGTTCAGATCATGGAGAAGAAGATCCCTCAAAATCCAAGGTACAAGAACACGCAGAGCAAGATCGATTCGGGCTCGACAGTCAACAAAGTGCGACTGATCTGTAAGTTTTCGTTGTTGTTTTTATCAACTCTCTACGTACGTCTAACGTCGTTGACTACAGCCCACAAGGAGTTTTTGAAGCGCCGTGACGAGACTTTCCGTCGCATTACGTGCCGCTGCCTGGCCGAGCTCTTCAGCGAGTATGAAGACACAGGAAGTGCCAGTGAACCTGAAATGGTTGCGAGGATGGTCAAAGGCGCCAACGGGGAGTTCTCCATGGAGCGGGTGCCTGTCGGAGATGGCAACCAAGAGAGCTGCGGTCCACGGATTGTGAGCTACGACGCTGAGGAGAAGGAGGACTACGACCCGCCCTACCTCCTGCTGGACACGCGATCCAAGGAAGAGTTTGCAGGGAACCGCATTCACCGCGCCAAGAACTACCCAGCTACCTTTTTGAACCGCGATGTGCTGCTGCCGGAGATGCACCAGTTCAAGAACCAGGAGACCAAACTGGTCGTTATCTACGACCTGGACGATAAGGTCGTAGCGCAGACAGCACACACCTTGGTGCAGCGCGGCTTCGATAACATTTACGTGCTCACTGGGGGTATTATTGACTACGCAGACGAGTTTCCAGACCACATCGAAGGCACCCCATTCCCACCGAAACCAGTGGATCCGGCCAAGAAAGCGACGAAGCGCGACGTCTTCAAGGGACCATCGGCACTCTCGTCGACTGTCAGCACTCGAAGCGTCCGCAGTGTTGCCACACGCCGGAAAGGCACTCCGTCGGATGTTAGCTCCGTCATGAGCAATCTCACAGTCGCAGAGTCCGTCATCTCCAAGGCTACAGCACGCAAGGACCGCGGCATCGGTACTGTAAACTACAGATAGACACGAAGCCATGGCAAGCGACCAGGATCATTAACAAACTGCATCAACACCCAAACGCATTGCTTAACGCTCCAACACTCGAATGTTTGGCCAGCATCCCACACGATCGAAATGATAGAGTTCGGCGGAGAATGAGGATATTTCATGATTTTCTCGTTTGTACATATAGTACCGGTAGTTGTCAGTGTTTTAAGACGGTTGTGTTGAAAGATCATGTCGCGCCTTACGCCGAAGACCGCCACGGAGGTCGTGACACTCTCCTATTGTGCGTTCACCGTTTGGTGGTTCATTATCCTCAGTGTGCACGCTGTTACCGGCGTCTACAATGCGCTATACGCCTACTGCTACTGGGTTCTGAAGGCCACGTACCTCAACAACTACCTCGAGTCCTTCCGAATCGGGATGCCTCCACCGTATCACCACACGGTCGCTGTCGTTCACGCTGCCATGTCTGCTCTACATGCGCTATGTATCGTACTCATGGTAGGAGGTTCACTTTGGCAGCGCTCGCTGGCTTTTACCCCGTGGGCATCATGCAGTTCGAGCGGTAAAAGTGAAGAAATGACGACAGACCGAACCAATTCCAGTGTGATGCAAAGCTTCTCGAAGATTTACGAGACGGTATCGGATCGACGAGGCTTGTGCGGTGTGAATGGAGACCATTTCCACGTGATTTTTGTGTGTCGCGAAATGGTAGAGACGGCTTTGCAGACTGTGCCAGCGTACCGAATGAGTAGTCTACTACCGCGCACACTTCTCAACCGATTTTACGTGCTGCTTCTTGCAGTCAATTGCTGGTCTTCCGTTGTCATTTACTCGACTATCTCTAAGGGAGACGAAGCTCGCAGGAGATTTGTGTGCATCGTGCTGGATTGCATCCTCGATCTCGTCGCTTGTATGGGCGTGGAGCTCATTATCTTGCTGAGCTACGTAAACGACTATACGCCAGAGATCCGAGGGTTTTGGGACTTCCTGTGACACAACGACGAGTGGGCAGCACGGACTCTCAACGAGTTCCGAATGGTAGTCGTAGTCTCGTGGTCGGATCTGGCAAGCCGCGCCATCTTCTCGCTTGGGCTGGTTCTGACGACAACCAACATGAAGGAGCTGCTTCAGCGACTACCCCGAAGAGGAAATCGCGTTGGTCTGTCAACTCAGGGAAGCTTGGGGGAAACATTGGGAGCCATCGTGCCGACTCTGTCGAAGCTCTCTACATCAAGTTCTCAACGCTCAAGGCCGAACCTTCACGTCAAGAACAGTGTCAGCTATCGTAGCACAAATGTGCGTGCTGGTGGCGAACGATTGCTGCTACGTGCAGCTCATTTGCTGTTCGGGGCTTGGGGTGTTGCTGTGCTTGGATTTCATATCCATGCGTCGATGCAGCCAACGCTACCGCAGTGTCTAATGCAAGTTCGACCGTGGACCGTTGCTCGTCCGTCGTGCTACTTGGTCGGTCTCGATTGCCATACTTTAAGTATATTTGGTAGATCACATGAGGTAGACACGAAGTGGGGGGAATTTGACAGCTCCACGGTTGTCCAACTCCTGGTTCGTCACTGTCTAGCCCTGGAAATGCCAGACACTATCAGCGAGTTCCACGGAGTTCGCGGCATCAAAGTGTACAACTCGACTATCGTCGACTGGGGGAGTCGGCTGCAATCACCGACGCGAATCATCCTCAGATCGTCTCGCTTTACATTGTTCGTGCCAACATGACAGGCGGTTTACTACCTGCCGGATTCCAGTCGAGCGATTTCCCACAGAATCTGTACGACATCGAGCTTTGCGTCACAAACCTGCGCACGCTACCCGACGATTTGAACTCCAAGTGGCACTTCCACGCGGACATCCAGATCGAGTACAGCCAGCTAGCGATGGTGCCTCCGGTGCTGCTGCGGTTAGAACCCCAATACTTGGCTCTTACAGGAAATGCGATCGCAGAAGTTCCTCCGGAGATTTTTGAGATCCCAAACTTGGTACGCCTCGGACTTGGCGACACAAAACTCCACGAGCTCCCACGAAATGTGACGAACTTATCTCCAGCATTCGAGATCATTTTCATCGGCGGAACTGACATTTCGTTCTTCTGGCCGCGGGCTGACACCGTTTTAGAGAGAGTCGCCGTCTGGGTGGCCACAGCCTCTCCGTATTGTATCGAACTGCAGGAAATCCTGAACGGCACCGCAAGCAGCTTCCCCGTCTCGTCGCCTGAATACGCACCCATTCTAATGGATCCGTCCGAGTCAAACCTGCAAACCATCCAAAACAGCGTTTTCTGTGAGGGGTTTGAGGGTCCGTACTACTACATCTCTCTCGATGACGACTACATGGCCCTCACCACGCCCCCTCCCCTACAAAAACCATAGCAAGACTCCAAGCAACGCGCATGCCAACAGCCATCCTTGCATTAGCAGTGCCCTATTTTATTTTGTCAACCTCACGCTTTTCACGTCAATCTCGTAGCTTGAAATTGAACCCTCTCACACGGCCTGGGCGTAGCTGTTCATGGCAATTGCCATGTCAATGTCCTGTGCAAAATATCACGTTAGCGCTTCAGAAACGTCAAAAGGTGAGATATCCCATTTGCTGCCAACTTACGTTCTTGGAGAGACCCCCGCAGTCGTGGGTGCTCAGCGTCACGTCCACGCGGTTGTACACGTTGAACCACTCTGGGTGGTGACCCATCTGCTCCGCCAGCAGCGCCGAGCGCCCCATGAAGCCCCAGGCCTCGTTGAAGTCGCGGAACTCGAAGCTGCGGCGGATGGCGTCGCGCTCGGGCACGCGCTGCCAGGCGCTGCTGATCTGCTGGAAGGCGGTGGCACGCTCCGTCTCCGTCAGCAGCGTCGGCGTCGCGCGGGTGGACAGGCCGCGCGCGAGGGGCGACGCCGAGAGCTTGCGCAGCGACTGCATCATCATTTCTTTCAACGATTTGTGGCAATTTTATTTTACAATTGAATCACCGGAAAGTTTATGCGTGATGAGTGGAAAGATGAAGGGTTCGATTAATGTTTTACAGAGGGACGGCCTGCGTGTCTAGTTCTTGCGGCTCTTGCGCTTGAAGGCCTTGAGCTCCTTGCGGTAGGCGTCCGTGATCTGCGTCGAGACCTTGCGTAGGTCCGTGAGCCCCAAGCGCAGCGCCTCGTCAGCAGGGGCACCTGCAAAATTCAAGAGTCAGTACATTACTCCAATCGTGTCAAAAGAGAGATACATATTATACCTTGGCGAGTCTGCAGACGCACGTGCATCTTGGGCTCCGAAGGGTGCGGGATCGTGTAGCCGCAGAAGTCCACGTCGGGGCTGCAATTGCACAGCGATCAACTATCAGTAAACCACTATTGTGTCATTTGGCAGCGTATTTTAACACGTACTTGCGCATCAGGACGTAGCGCAGCGCATTTCCGAGCGTGTGGTCCTCCTCGAAGAACTCGTACGTCTTGGAGTAGTCGCTCGTGGTCGAGAACACGTCCAGCTTCTTAGCGGTGGTGGTGGCCATGACTATCGTTCAAAGTGTCTGTTTATCGACTGGTCACAAAATGCCTCGAGTTAAAATCGGGCCGATATTTATTTTGGGGGCCACCTTATTTTCGGCTCACTTACATTTCGGATCAAGTGAACCCATCGAAAGCGCAGCAACCCTTGGGGCGCGTGGAGACGTCTTAGGGCTCGGACGATGCCGTCCGTGGACCGTCGCGGCAGCACAGCATCTGCGCTCGACGTCAAACTGACCGCCGCGAGTCTTTTGATCTCGAACGCCGCGCTGGACGCCGAGATATCCGCCGACAACCAGGACATCTCCAACGCCGAGGATTACATCTCGGGCGCCTCGCGTGGTGGCTACGCAGGCAGCATCATCAGCAGCGACGGCAGTAGTAGCAGCGAAGAAGAAGGAGATGGGCTGGATGTGACCCAGTTCTCGGCCGCGGAGCTGCAGGAGCAACTGGGGCAGCAGTTCGTGGAGGGAATTAATCCCTACGTGGAGCAGCATATTGGGGACGAAGGAGACTTTTATATGGAGGATTCTTCATCTTCCAGTGGTGATGAAGAGGGTGGAGGGCAGGAGAAGGAGCCTACGGAGTGGGAGAACCCGTCATATCTCGTGAAGGACCTGGACACGGGGGAAAGTTACAGGGTCGAGGAGATCGACCAGCAGTTCACGCTCGTGACGCTGGACTCGGTGGCGGCTCAACATGAGCACAAGTAGGTAGAGTTTGGTGAAGATAATTCTTCCATTGTTTCTGACGGTGCTGTGGTTTTTTTGTAGGGAAGAGCAGGGCACAGAGGTGACTGCCGAGTCCACGTCGTCCTACTTGTTGTCGCTGTATACGGCGGACGAGACGGCGGACATTGAGATTGAGGACGACCTGCCCAAAGACGCCGAGGTCTTGAGCACGGGCAGCTCCATGCGAGCGCGCAGCTCCAACATGTCGGCGATCTACGCGCCAAGCGACGAACTGCCGACCGGACCGCCCGTGAAGTGCGATTTTGCGGGCTGTACGGAGATGCACCAGCGCGTGTCCGGGTATTGTGCAGACCATGAGATGATCGCCAGGGAGGAAGAGGACTCGCGCGCACAGGCGCTGTATCTGATCCCCAGTGGTGCGCGGGCCGAGTTTATTAAGATCGGAAGCCACGGGTTTGCGTATGACTCGTCGAACCGACTGTACACCGTGTACGCCATCGAAATGCGTTGTGTACAGTCCGGCGCGACCTGGGTCATCTACCGCCGGTATCAGCAGTTCAAGGAGCTGAATGACCGCTTGCGTCCGATGGGAGTGCGCGTTCCGCTGCTGCCTCCGAAGAAGCTGCTAGGGTCGTTTGAGCCCGATTTCCTTGCGAAGCGGCAGAGTGAGCTGTCGAATTGGCTGCGCTGCCTGCTGAACTACGACCGCGTGGATCAATCGGCCAAGAACCCTCATCTGGTAGAGGAAGTGCGCAAGTTTTTGACAAGCAAGGCCGACCAGCCTCCGCTCTTGTTGGATAGGCTACCGCTGAAGCGCTCAAGGTTTTTTGGTGCGTCGCTTGCCGATGACGGGGACGAGGAAGCCGGCAGATTGTCTTCTGGCAATCAGAATGTCACACTCCAGGATTTCAAGATGATCCAGGTCATTGGTCGCGGATCATTTGGCAAGGTCGTGCTCGTTGGGCACAAGACTACCAAGAAACTTTATGCGATGAAGATTTTATCCAAGGAAAACATCGTGAAGCGGAAGCAAGTGGAGCATACTCGTACAGAGCGACGCGTGCTGGGATGTACACGGCATCCCTTCATCGTTGGGCTTCATTACGCATTCCAGACAGCGCAGCGGCTGTACTTCGTGCTGGACTATTGCCCTGGTGGTGAGCTGTTTTACCATTTGTCCCGCATGAAGAAGTTACCAGAGTACATGGCGTGCTTCTACGCCGCGGAGATCACATTAGCGCTGGAGCATTTGCACGGTCTTGGCGTGGTGTATCGGGATCTCAAGCCGGAGAACATCCTGCTCACCAAGGACGGACACATCAAGCTGGCAGACTTCGGTCTCGCGAAGGAAGGTATCCGAGACGGTGTGAATGGGACAAACTCTCTGTGCGGGACGCCCGAGTATCTCCCACCAGAGATCCTCGACCGTCTTGGCCACGGAACGGCGGTGGACTGGTGGAACCTGGGCATGGTGTTGTACGAGATGCTCACGGGTTTGCCGCCATGGTACACGAACGACCGCAAGAAGCTGTTCGAGCGTCTCCGTTCGGCGAGGCTGCACTTTCCGCCGTACGTTTCACGGCGGGCCGAAGCGCTCATTCGTCAGTTGTTGAATCGAAACCCGGCCGAACGTTTGGGCTCGAAAGGCGCGCACCAAGTCAAGAACCACCTCTTCTTCGAAAGTATCAACTGGGCGAAGCTGGCCAAGAAGCAGATAGCGCCGCCGTTCCGGCCGTGCCACTCGGCGATGAACGAAGGCGAGGCTCCGCTGAATTTCGAGGCGGAGTTCACGCGTCTCCCGCTGCCGAGCGCCGAGAACGCGGCCGCGAGTCCGAGCAGCGCGCGCGGCTTGAGCGCATTGGGGGTGCGGTCACGACGGGACTCGGACACGTTCAAGGACTTTACGTACGAGAGTCCCGGGTATCTCGAGTCGGTGGCGAAGAAGGAGGACGTCTGAAGGTCATAACTGGAAAAGTCTAGCAAAGAGAAGTATATAAATGAAATTGAAGAAAGTTGCATGCATTTTCGGGCCACGAATGGCGAAAGTCTGACAAAACAGGCACCACAATGACAAGTCGCCACGACGCCGCGACCATGACGATATCATACCAAGTGGAGACTAACGACGACTTATGTCGAGAACCAAAATCCAGGTTGGCGTACGAGCAGACGGCGCCAGCAGAGCAATGGTGGACAGAGCCGCAGGTCACTGTTGAAGGCGTTTTCTGGTGCTTTGCACGCTCTATCCTGCACAACCGCCTGCACGAAAATTAAAAGGTTAGTCCCGAAATCGACAAGCGCTGAGTTATAATAGGCAATGCAGCACTTGGCAGATTCATGTTGGTCAGTTCTGCTGGAAGTCTCAGCGACACTTTCGCCACATTGCCTATTGGGGGTTGACCGTCATCTGCGACAGCTTTGTGTAAACGGGGACCATTGTCTGGACAGAGCAACAACTTACATACAACTCGCGTGATCAAGCCTATCCTCTGTCGTCCGGTTTAAAATGCCCTTGTTCCATGCGTCTGGCTCGCGACGTAATCCGTCTGGCTCATTTCACAATTGGAGGTCAAGCGCGCACATGCGGGAGGATACCATGGCGGGCGACACGCTCACGGCGATGGAGACCATCGAGGGCAGGCCCAAGCGCAAGTGCCAGCTGGAGCCGCCCAGCCTCAAGCGCATCGTGCTCAACCCGCGCGCGTATCTCACGCCCTTCGTGCTCTTCATCGTGTTCCACCACCTGCCCATGTTCCTGGCCTTCGGACTCGTGGACAAGCCGCACGAGGGCTACGAGAGCTGCCACCGTCTGAAGGAGCTCTTCCGCTGGCTGCACGTGTCCTTCCTGTTGCACCTGGTGCTGGCCGCCATGATGTTCGTGAGCGCCGTCTTCACACTCGTCACCCGCGTGTACCACGAGCGCCGACCCGAGGTGAGCCGCTTCTTGCCCTTAAAAGGAGGCGCTTCCACTGTGTGTTTAATGACGTTTGGGTGTGTGCTTCTAGGGCTGGCTGATCCTCGCTATTTTCCTGGGTTATTGGGGCAATCTGGCCTGGACCATCTACGGAGAAGCATCTTTTCGTACAGACACGAGCGTCTGTGGGGACGTCAATTGGCAACAGGTGCAGGACCGCGCCGACTCGATCGGCTACTTCCAGCACTTTGACTTCGTGTTTACGCTCTCTATCATTGGAGCGGGAGCCTGCACGTCCTACATGTGCGGAGTGCACAGTGGGGACGACGCGGTCGAGGCCGAGAAGCGCTGGCAGAAGCGCTGCATGTGCTGTTTCCATGCCTTTACGTGCCACAAGACGGTGGAGTACGAGGGAGATGACGACGTGTTTGAGACGCTGGGACGGGTGCTCGGCAAATTCTTCGTCGTGAGATACAAGACGAACCGGTACGAAGGTTTGAGCTTCACGGACTTGAAGTTCAGTCTAGACCTGGTGTCGAAAGTGCAGAAGAAAGAGCGTGAGCAGGAAACCGAGCAGAAAGTGGAACTGGCCGCACAGGGCATTCCGACGGTGCAGCACTTTGCTCCTGACGAGGAGGAGAAACGACTCAGCGACTTGGCGTTTTACTGCAGGATGGCGATTGGGATCTATGGCTGGCCCATTTACGTGTGGTACTCGCCGTGCTACTGGTTCCGGATCTTCGGGTGCTTCAAGAAACCCCTAGAGGAACAGGTCTTCGAGCACGACAACTTTTTGAGCGGCAACCGCGCCAGCTTCGTCAATTACACGGGTGTCAATGAATCGGACCTCGTGTACCTCAACTGCTTCAACTTCGTGTTCCAGGCGCCGTATTGTATCGTCAAGGACAGAAAGCGCAAAGAGCTCATCATCAGCGTGCGCGGCAGTATGTCCTTCTACGACTTCGTGACGGATGGCTTGGCTCAGATCGTGCGCATGGAACCCAATGAACTGCCTGACGACATTCCGTACTCATTTGACACGCGTACCCACTACGGCATGCTACGTACGGCACGCCAGATCTTCAAGGACCTCCAGGAAGGCACTCGGAAGGCCGTATTTTGGGACTTTGCGATGGCGAACTGCTCTGTTGGTGGACTCACAGATGACGAGGAGATGGACTGGAAGGTTGTCGTGTGTGGCCACTCCATGGGTGCTGGTGTAGGCTGCATCCTCGCGATCTTGCTGCGCAAAATCTTCCCGAACACGAAGGCGTTCCTGTACGCGCCGCCACCGCTGTTCGATCCCGAGACGGCAGCGTGGACCAAGACGTTCGCGACGACTGCAGTGTACGGAGATGACATCGTCCCTCGGTTGTCCATTTCTAACATGGCTCAGCTACGCGACGAGATGGCCATTCACTATGATGCTGTGGCCAACGAGCCGCTTTTCAAGGTCAAATTCGGCGTTCACGGCAAGCTGAAGGACTTGAAGGAAGAGCGTCAGCAACCGGTGGCAGCGACAGGTCCGGAGCCGAGTGGTCGTGGGACCATCGGATTACCCACGGTACTGGAGTCAATGAACACCGGGACGACCATGGCGGACACCAGCTCGGGCTCTTTTATCAACTCCAACTCGTTCATTAACGGGTCGCTCACGCCGACGGACTTTGGGTCTTCGGGTTGCAACGTCATCAATCGTCCTACCCGCGATCTGAGCAACGCGACCATGATCACGCTCCCTCAGGAAGACTCTACCCAGGAAGTGGACGTTCCAGGCGAGATCGTGCATATTCAGACGGTGAAGATGGCGCGTCGTTGCGGCTGCACGGTGTTCCTGGGCGAGCAGAAGCTGCAGTACACGCTGCGCGATGCGAGCTACTTCCGTCGCATCTGGGTCACGCCGCGTGCGCTGCAGGACCACATGGTCCACCACTACGACCGCAAGATCCGCTTCCTCGTGAACAACTGCATGGACTTCGAGACGCCGGTCGCAGCCCACCGCGCCAGTGCCAGCGCCCGAGCATCCTGGGTCGACGACTCCGAACTGAATGACAAGTTCAAGACGCCCGGCACGCCCCAAAGCAACTACAAGGACATTGAAGCTGTCGTCTAAGATCCTCCTCACATTAGTGGAGAACTCTGTATAAAGTATTTAACCAAAGTCAAATAAAGTTGCCTTTCAACGTCTCTTTTCCACCAATCATCGATTGCGTATCTAAGAGATTGCTATCACGTATAATACGTCATCCGCACTTTTGTCGACACAAGAGCTCAAGCTATGGCGTCGATGCTGCAGGGCATGGCGCTGGACGAGGCCGCGTACGTGGAGCTGCTGCGCCAGATGATCGACGTGTCCGAGAAGGTGCAGAACGCGCCAAGTATGGGGCTTGTGCCGCAGGAGAACCTCGTGTCGGACCTCGTGCTGGCCGAGCTGCAGCCTTACACAAAAGAGAACGGCGGGTTCCTCACCGTAGAGCGCGTGGAGTTCGTGGCTGGACGTGGCAACGTCATCATCACGTACCAGCACCCAGACTTTGTCCAGAGCGACAAGACGCTGGCCTACGTGGGCTCCCACATGGACGTGGTGCCTGCCAACGCCGAAGGTTGGGACAGAGACCCCTTCACACTCACGGTGGAGGGCGACAAGCTCTACGGCCGCGGTACGACCGACTGCCTCGGCCATGTAGCGCTCATGACGCAACTGTTCAAGGAGCTGGCCAAGAGCAAGCCTCGACTCGAGACTAAGGTAGTCTGTGTTCTCATCGCCAGTGAGGAGAACACGGAGATCCCGGGAGTGGGCGTCGAAACGCTGATGGAATCTGGCAAGATTGACTTTATTAAGAAGGGACCGGTCATCTGGGTGGACGGCTCCGATAGCCAACCGTGTATTGGCACGGCTGGGGTCATCACGTGGATGCTCAAAGCCACGGGCAAGCTGTTCCACAGCGGCCTACCCAACTTGGGCATCAACGGCATTGAGCTGGGCATGGATGCACTGACCAAGATGCAGCAACGCTTCTATCAAGACTTTGGGCCCGTGGACAAGGAGAAGGAGTACAACTACTCGTGTCCGTCTACGATGAAGCCCATGCACGTTGAATCGTCAGTCAACGGACTCAACCAAATGTACGGGTTGTTGTGGACGTGATGTACCTTTGGAGGATACTGACGACTGTGTGTCGACTGTAGTCCTCCGTGGGTGAAGATCACGGGCGAAGTGCGTCTCTCGCCCTTCTACGAGATGAAGGACGTACGTAGCAGCTTTGCTTCTGGTCGTAGTGATGCTGTAGAGCTAACGGTTTTGCTGTTGCTTTCAGATGTTCGCCAAGATGCACTCGTATGTTGACGACCTGAACGCCAACATCACTTCGCTGGAAGGCAAGCGTGGCCCCGTGGCCAAATACACCCTCCCTGAGGAGCAGTGGAACGGCAAGCTGGAGCTCACGTTTAGGGAGCACTACTTGGAGGGCATCGCCTGTTCGCTGGACTCCGTTGGCTATATGTAAGTCCGACGTGCATGCGGTGAACAAGTCTACGGCATGAGTACTGACGTGGGCATTTTTGTTGTGTAGGTCGTTGCACGCCGCTATCGCTGATGTTCTCGGCGAGACCAAACCGTTCTCCATCAGTGGAAGGTACGGCCTACCTGCCTCTCAACGATCGCAACCCATGTCTAACAGCTTAAACTTGTGTTCTCTTTATCAACAGCCTGCCGCTTGTGCGTGACTTGCAGCGCTCCGGCCTGGACCTGACGATCACGGGCTTCGGCAAGAGCTCAGTCTACCACGGCGACAACGAGTACTGCGAGCTGAGCGACATGAAATACGCCATCAAGATCCTCGCGCGCACCATCGCCAACGTCGAGGCCGCCACGACGGTCTAAGCCAACAGCAATCAAGCTATTCGCTGTCCCCGGATCTACAACACGTCACCATCCTTCATCAATTGATGTGCCATTCGTCTACAGTATCGTGCTCAATCGTGATGAGTGTACATGTTAGGGCTTAGGGTTTAAGCCAGCCCTTCAAAACCCACTTCATTATCAAAGATTCGTCGAAGATGCCATCGCTGCAGGACTTGACGCTCGACGAGAGCGACTATGTGGAGCTGCTGCGCAAGCTCATCAGCGTCTCCGTACGTGGCTCTGTCTTTCTCCCTCTCGACGCGCTCTAGGTCTCTCGCAATCAAGCATCCTGATATCTTTCTGTTTCTGGCCTAAATCCTAGGAAAAAGTGCAAAATGCGCCAGGACTGGGCCTGATCCCGCAGGAAAACCTGGTCTCGGACTTCGTCCTGCAGGAGCTCCAGCCCTTCACGGGCGCCGAGCTCAGTGTGGAGCGCGTGGAGTTCGTGGCAGGACGGGGCAACGTCATCCTAAAGTACGCACCCCCCTCGGCCGCGGCGGACAGGACGCTGGCCCTGGTGGGCTCCCACATGGACGTGGTGCCGGCCAACCCTGAAGGGTGGGAGAGAGACCCCTTCACGCTCGCAGTGGAGGGCGACAAGCTCTTCGGACGCGGTACCACGGACTGTCTCGGTCACGTGGCGCTCCTGACCTGTAGGTCCTAAACTTGAGCTAGTTATCCTATATATTTTTAGGGTTTGAGGACGCTGACTGCTATTATAGTGCTATTCCGTGAGCTGGCCAAGCACAAGGTGCAGACCAAGACGCAGGTGGTGTGCGTGCTCATTGCCAGCGAGGAGAACAGCGAGATCGAAGGCGTCGGCGTGGAGACGTTGATGGAGTCGGGCAAGATCGACTTTATCAAGAACGGGCCAGTGTTCTGGGTGGACTGCTCCGACAGCCAGCCCTGCATTGGCACGGCGGGTGCTATCACGTGGACGCTCAAGGCCACGGGCAAGCTGTTCCACAGCGGACTGCCCAACTTGGGCATCAATGGACTGGAGCTGGCCATGGACGGGATGACCAAGATCCAGGAGTATTTTTACAAGGAGTTCGGCCCCCTAGACAAGGAGAAGGAGTACAACTACTCGTGCCCGTCCACGATGAAGCCTACGCGTATTGAATCGTCGGTCAACGGACTCAACCAAATGTACGTGGAGGGGTTATTGTGGCCTGTGTGGTCGTTGATGTACAGCTGGGTAATGGATGGTTGTTAACTGCAGTCCGCCATGGGCTAAGGTCGCTGGTGACGTGCGTCTCTCTCCGTTCTACGACATGAAGGAGGTCTGTGACGATGCCTACGCAGCAATAGTGGAAGTGCAGCTCGTCTAACTCTTGATTATTTTTATGTGTAGATGATCTCCAAGATGACGGCGTTCGTGGATGGACTCAACGCGAACATCTCTTCGCTGGAGGGGAACCGTGGTCCCGTGTCCAAGTACACGCTGCCGGCTGAATACCGCAATGGCAAACTGGAGCTCATATTCGACAAGAACTACTACGAAGGCATCGCCTGCTCGCTGGACTCGATCGGATACAAGTACGTTATTGACCCGTTTACTTTCGCATAGGAAACAGGGTATCTTATGGGCGCGTTGTCCTTCTGCAGGGCTCTGTATTCTGCGATCAGCGACGTCCTCGGAGAAGCGAAGCCTTTCTCCATCAGTGGAAGGTGAGGGTTTGCAGAAGTAGAAAGCAACGTTGGTGGGAATGACTGACGCGGTTCTGCTCTCTTTTTGCTAGTCTTCCCCTGGTTCGCGACATGCAACGCGGTGGCTTCGATCTGACGCTTGTGGGCTTTGGCAAGAGCTCGGTGTACCACGGCGACAACGAGTACTGCCAACTGAGCGACATGAAGGGTGCTTTCAAGATCCTTGCGCGCACGATTGCCAACGTGGACGGTGCTCAGAAGTAGGTGAGCGCGAACCTTGGCGAAGACTAACCATATGCAGTGCCCTGCATGGAATTAGTCACCTTCAGTATGAGTACTATGCGATTTCCAGCATTGAGAACAACAAGTTGCAACCTGAAGGCACTAATATTGACGTGTTCATATGAAATGTGAAAGTGAAGGCAAGTCTAGGCGCGTGTGAAACGAGAAATGATGTAGCGTTGTTGTAGTAGGTGCTTGGGCGATGAACGGTTTACGACAAGAGCAGGAGCAGCGGGCCATTGTGAAGTCAGTCGTCGGTGCTGGGGACTCTCTTACGCTGCCAAGACATCTGCGAGAATTGTGGACTGTGGGGTACCGTTGATTTCTTGCGGTGTAGTGCCTCGGCAGCCGCACGCTTACTGGCAACGGCCTCACGGCCGAGGTTAAGCATGGCAGCCGTGACTGAGGACGGGAGCTTGGCATACGAGCGATTTGTGAGGAGGTTCACGTAGAATAGGCGGCCAGTCTTGGGGTCCGTGCGGCGTGCCCACTCCTTGGGTAGCGTGCTGCTGGCAGTGCTGGAACCTGTTCGTCGGCTCGAAAGTGAAGTGCCACCACTTCCCCGGCTCATGTAGGATTCAGGCGTTAGTGCACTGGACGGCGATGAAGACGTCGAAGAAGTGCCTGGGACGACCTGAACATTCTGATGACGTCCGTATGCAGCTCGTGATGACGATACTGTTGTGGAGCTCGAGGTGCCTGCGAAGATGTTGTCAAGCGGCTGATGCTTGATTGGGAGTTTCCAAGACGCAACCTTGTTCAGCGTGTCGTAGAAGTACTCGCGTCCGCTCTTTGAGTGCGTCCGGCGTATCCATCCATCAGGCAGTGATTCCTTCCGTGCAGATGACGTTGGTCGCACAGTGCCAGCGGCGCTGGATTGCCTCCGAAGTGACGAAGCCGTGGCAGCGATAACGGTGGAGCTTACGCGCTCAGGGTCCCGTAGCGCATCGCTCTTGACAGACTCGCGATCAATCAATTCACCTCCGCGTGCGCTGAGCTGGTTGTTGTTGCTGCTAGCAGACACCCGAGAGGTCCCAGTTCGAGTGGCGATTGGCGCAGTCTTGACAATGCCGCTCCGGCGCTCGTTAGCAGCATTGATCGATGAAGTTGAAGCGCTGTGGCCACTGGACCGATGCAGTCGCGAAGAAGCAGTAGAAGCCATCGCACTGGTGCGCGGGTGGCCCCACTTGCCTCCATGCTCGATCGAGTCCGACCCGTTGTTGTTCTGGTGCTGGCGGTTGTTGCTGCTGGTACTCGCGATGGATGAGACCTCGTCTTCATCACGAGAATCCCGTTGCGAGCGGTACGAGAGGCCCCCAGTATTGATTCTAGCCGTAGCGACCCCTGTCGACGTTATTGAGCTTCGTCGCGTTGCCCCAGCACTCTTCGGTCGTGCCAAGGAGCTCGAAGTGGTGGTTATTCTGGTGGATGCAGAAGACGTCCGGCGTGCTGCTGCACCTGCAGATGATGAAGAATTCGCAATCGCTGTCACCGGTGGCCCGGGTGCTGATGATCGCTCCGCGGCCATCGCCACCCTCTGCAGCTTTTCGTCGTCGTCATTGTTCTGCTTGTACGATTCTACAGCCGCTGGCTGTTTCTTCAGAAGAATCACCTCGGCCTCCTCCTCGTCTTGCTGTCGCTGCTGCGTACGGTGCTTCGTGACGTCCGATCCGGAGTCCGAGTCCACCGGCTCGCACTCATCGGTCTCCGGCTCAGCGTGCATCTTAGCCTTTGATGCCACAGCTTTCAAGTCATCTTCTGGTACAGTCGCCACGGGCACGGACACTTCCGTCGGCTTATTCTGCTCAACCTCATTTTCGTGATCATCATCGACGGCATCAGCTTCTTGCTTAGTCGCGGGCACGATAGCTTCCTTCAGCGGAACGGCATCATCGTGGCCGTCAACCTCCTGAGCTGGGAGCGCTGCAACTGGTTCAGGCTCAGCAAGAGGAGGTGCAAGGCCGTCCTTCTGCAGCAGCTTGACCTCGCTCTGGATGAGCGTCTTCAAGTGTGCAAGCGAGAACTCCTGGTAGTCAAACTCGAAGTCGAAAGCTTTATCGACTCGAAAGACCGGTGGCTCGCCAAGCTGCGCGCGGATACTCTTGAAGTACGGGTGTGCTAAAGCCTGCTTTGCCGAGATACGACGAGCAGGATTTATGCAGAGCAGACGTCGAAGCAGACTTACAGCCTCTGGGGATGCACGACGGAACAGCTTGCTGAGTGCTGAAGGCGAGCAAGGTGGCAGACTGTCAAGGAAAGCCAACGCATCTCCTTCGACATCATATCCTCGCTTGTCACGCGGTGGCACGGGCAGAACACTGAAGACGCGCGAGAGCTGATCCAAGAAATCGGCTCCCGGGAACATTGGCCGCCGGTTAAGCAGCTCGCCGAAGATGCACCCGATCGACCACATGTCCACAGCCTCGTTGTAGGCGCCCGTAGGTGCCAGCATGATCTCAGGCGGACGGTACCAACGTGTCACAACGTACTCCGTCATCAGAGCCTGCGTCTTTTCCAGTGCTCGTCGTGGTTGTTGACCTTCTTGGCTCGCGCTCGGTGAGGAGGAAGAGTTGGCGTTATCGGCACGATCAGTGTGTGGAATGTAGCGAGACAGGCCGAAGTCCGTGATCTTGACGTCGCAGTTCTTGCTCACGAGGATGTTGCCTGGCTTCAGGTCACGGTGCAGGACGCCGTTTTCGTGCAGAGTCTGAGCACCGCACAGTAGCTGGTACATGATGGCCGAGACGTGAGCTTCCTCGAGTTTGGTCTTGCTCTGAATGAGGCGGTGGAGGTCGGTATCCACGAGATCCATCATGAGGTACAGCTCGTCCTTGTCGATGCACGTGCTCAGGTTCTGCAACGAAGCGATGTTGGGGTGCTTGCCGAAGTAGCGCATGAGCCGAATCTCGCGTAAAGTATGCTTGGCATCCCATTCATCGCCAGCCATGGGCGTGATCTTCTTAATCGCGACGTTCTTCTTCGTGTCGGCGTCTGTCGCGGCACACACGATGCCGTACGAGCCTTCACCGAGCACTTGCAGCGGCTTGTATTTCGATGGCACGTTGAAGTTGCAGCCCTTGAGAGTGAAGCCCGAGCCGACGGGACAGTCATTCTCGAGTACAGCCGGGGAATCGTTGTTGCTTGGGCTTGCTGCTGCCGCTTTCGAGACTGCAGCTCTCTCCGTCTTGGCTGCCTGAGACTCGTTTTCGTGAGGCTGTGGCTCACGTTTGGCACCCCGGTCAGCAAATGCGAGCACCTCGTCGCAAATGTACTGCCGCAGCGTGGTAAGTGGGAGAGACTGTGCCTCGAAGGCGAACTCGAGCGAGTGCGGGAGGTGCAGTTGAGTGATCTCGCCCCACTCGTCCTGAACACCCTCGAAGAATGGGTGTGCAAGCGCATCGTCCGCTGAAATTCTCTCTTTGGGGTTGAAACAGAGCAGTCGTCGCAGCAGATCCAGCGATTGAGAGCTTGCAGTATCGCCTAGCTTGGTTTCGAGAGCGCCAGGTGCGGGGGGAGGAAGAGAGGACAGGAATTTGAGTGCGTCCTTCTCGATGACGTAGCCTCGGTCTTCTACCGCAGGAACTGGCAGCACCTGGAACACACGAGTGAGCTGATCCATGAAGTCTGTGCCTGGGAAGAGTGGCTTGCGGGAGACCAATTCGCCCAGAATGCAACCAACGGACCACATATCTACCGCGCCATCGTAGCTGCCGTTAGGGGCGAGCATGAGCTCAGGCGGTCGGTACCAACGGGTAACCACGTACTCGGTCATCATGGGGGAGACGTCACTTGAGACTTGTTCAAGTCCCAACTGAGCCTTCTTGGGCATCATGCGAGCTAGTCCGAAATCCGTGATCTTGAGCTCGCAGTCCTTGTTGAGCAGAAGGTTTCCTGGTTTCAAGTCGCGGTGCAGCACGCCATTATCGTGCATCGCCTTGACGCCTGAGAGTACCTGGTACATGATGACTCGGATGTGGCCTTCGGTCAGAGGACACGAGCTCTGAATGAGGCGGTGCAGGTCCGTATCGGCCAGCTCCATCATCATGTACAGCTCATCTTTCTCCTTGCACATGCTCAAGTCCTTCAGCGAAATGACCTGTGCACGAGGAACAAGGCAAAAAGGTTAAATGCCTCGAAGACGACCAACAATGAAGGCTGGTATCAAGACGCTCACGTTTTCGTGGGCTCCGAGACAGCGCATGAGCCGGATCTCGCGCAGTGTGTGGGTTGCGTCCCATTCGTCACCGGCCATGGGCGTGATCTTCTTGATGGCTAGCTTTTCATCGGTCTCGGTGTTGCGTACGGAGCATACGACTCCGTACGAGCCCTGGCCGATGGCGTCGATGGGCTGGTACTTGGGGTCTACGTTGAAGCTGCAGCCGTTGATGGTGAAGCCGTGGTCGTTGATCATCGGTGCACTGCGGTCATCTCTTCCCATTTTTACTGTCCGCTGATGCTGAAAGCTAACGAGGTACTGAACTAGACTCGGTCGTGATCACTGGAAGCTGAGCTAGAAGCAGCCACCGCATGCGGGGAAGAAGGAGAACCTTGCTTTGCCAGATCACCCGACTCAAGTTGGTGGCGCGCGTGGGACGGAGCAGGCCTTCAACGAGCAGCAAAGTGAGGTTTCACAGCGATTGTCACCCCAATTTAGTGCTCTTTGTCCGCTGGCATGTTCACCAGGGCCGCATGCGATACTTCGGGGCTAATTGGCGGTGAAGATAGCTCCGTGGGGCCCAGCAAAGACGCGTTAGGATCAAGCTCCACCCTCCACGGGACGCGTCGGATGGTTTTGAAACGAAAGCTCCGACCGAAATAACAAGGAAACGAACCGGCTGACCTGCTTGAAGAAGAGCCCAGAGCTCAGTGAAAAACTTTGCTTTTCACGGAGCGGAGCTTGTATTGATGAATGGCATGTTGCTGGAGCATCCCAAGCTCGAAAGGAGCGTTGGAGCCCTTAAAAATAGTGGGGCTCGACGCCACTCAACGTCACGGATATGCTGTTCCTCTCGTCTTCAAGCTCCTTCTTAGAACGGGAGCTTCCACCACGTGATAAACTCCGTCCAGCTGATGGCGCCACTGCAAAGAAGCGCACGACATGGGATGGAGTTGGTGAATCTGATCCGAGTCTCCATTTACTCCACACTACAGTGTACCTCTCGTCCGTGTCGAACTCCTTGGCGAGGTACTTGAGCTCGATTTCGGACAGCGGCTCGCCTAGGTCCTCAGCGATATCGCGGAGCTGCGATCCATACAAATATCAGCGATTTTCCACCCACAAGTCGCAGAGATTCCACCCAGTACCTCATCGACGTCGATGTCACCGGATCCATTCTAGCCTCGACAAAGCACAATACGAGGTCCATTGAGCTTAGAGCTTCATTATCCCGAGAAATGATGTCCATCCAGCCAACCTGGTCGTAGTCGTCGAAGATCTTCTTGAGTTCCCGCTCGTGCTCTTCCGAAAGAGCCGTCGTCTACACCAAGAAGCCAATCAGTCACCTACAGCAAGGCAAAGCATGCTCGTAGCAGAGACTGTACCATGTTAGCCAAGAACTGGGTCTACACCGAGAGAAATCTCGACAGCCGCACGTTTCTCAAAGTCTCCGTTGCGACTCTTCATGGTCACGAGCGATCTTTGGATTCGGGTCACTTTGCCTTTTGCGTGTCAAACGTACCAAGCCCCGATCGATGCTCAACTTGCTGTCAAAGCTCGTCGTCGTGCTGCTAGCCGCTTCGCCGGTAATCGCAGAGCGCAACACTTTGTGCGACGATGGTGGACCTCTCACCTGCGTGTTATCGAACACCTTGAGTGGATTCACTTGCAGCGACGTCGGTGGACTCGTAGCTCTGCAGGGCGGATGCATCCTCTGCGTGAACCCCACGACGTGTCTGGGTCTTGGACCGGCCATCCAAATGAATGCAGCACAGGACAACACGCGCCCACTGCCGAAAGCCAATGGCAACGACATCTCCGTGTTGCTACAGGACCAAGCGGACCACAGTCCCGAGGAATCTGCTGCTACCGCCAATGCCAAGCTTGCGGGGACTGCCACACAGGTCAGAGACAGCAGTGACGACGTGGAGAGGCCCCGAGAAGTCTCCAACTGGTTGTTCTCCATCCCTGCATGTCTAGCGATCGTGTCACTCGGACTCGCCATTCGAGCGCGAGTACCCAGTCGTCGTGGCTTCAAGAGGCTGCAGGACAGAAATCGGCTCTTCCAAGAGGACATCAACCCCTTCTGCTCCAACGAGATGGACGAGGACATGGCGATCGAGACCGCTGGTCATTTCCAAGGCGACCCCAGCAACAGCGAAAGCGAGGAGGCGCAGTTCCTCCCGTCTGCAGAGTTAGAGGACGACGAGTTCAGTCAAGCCGAGTCCGAGGCGATCAAGCAAGCTGTCCTGCTACACATCAGAGAGTTCGACGCCGAAGAGGACGAAGAAGTCGAGATCTAACTGTAGTCGATCATGTATCCCGTGCATAAGCTTACGAAGAGGAGAACCACCTGCCGTCTCCCAATGAATCACTCCTCTCTCTCGTACACCACGATGCCATCTCTCTTCACTGCTCTCACAAAGTACTTGCGTTCAATAACCCCCGTGTCCCCCATGCCAGGACTCAGCACCACATTGTTGCTGGACCTGTAGAACTTGATCCCGTCCTCCACCGCCATGGCAAAGTCCACGTACAGCAGCAAGTCGCAGTTGGACCTCATGCCACTCACCACCTCGTCGTCCGTCGCCTCCTTCTCTGCGAAGTGAATGTGGTTCCTCTGCATCTTGGACAGCCCCGAGCTCCAAATGCTCGCCCAGAACTTGGAGTACGTCCCGTGGACGCACTTCTCCACGGCGTTCGGGTCTTCCAGCGGCGTCAGGAGCTCCTCGTCCTGCACCAAGTGCAACGTGTGGCCCTGATTGGCGCGAATGAATTTCTCCGTCCCCGATGCGTCCGTCGTCATGGAGAACCGCTTCTTGGCGTTGGTGCGCACCACCTCGTCCACTTGGTCCTCACTGAACGACTGGAACAGCGGCAGCGCCAGCAGTTGACGCAGAGACACAAACCCGGACGGTCTCATGTCCAGTTTCAGCTCTTCCGCGCCGTGACGCAGTGCGTAGGCCAACGTTTTGGATAGCCGAATCTCGGGAGGGTCATCTCTCCGACCGGAAGGCCGACTTCGGCCACCTCGGCGGGGCTTGCGCTGCTGGTCTGCTCGCGACGCCATCAAAAGTGGAAATGGGCTCAGCGTTGCACTATCTGAGACTTGGGTACCATGTGAGTGTTGGTCGTTGATTAATTTGAGTACGAAAAACAACAATGACAGTTCAAGGACGACCCAATTGACGAAAATGGTGCGGTGCAAGTCTTGGTCGGTTGTGTGGCTCGGTGGCTGACTTGGAGGGTGGTTGCGATTGGTACAGGACACTAAACTACCGAGTCTGTTCCCGCGCAAGCATTTCCTGGACATCGTGGACGACGCGTGGATCACGGACGCGCTCTCGGACGACGGTTTGTGGCGGCGTGTCTGAATTGACAAAAGAAGGATTTGGTTTACCAGGATGATTGCGACAGAAATCGAGGTGCCGCCAGCGGTAGATGTCGACCCAAATGGCAGTGAAAGCCCCACAGGTTGGTTGATACTTGTTGCTGTATCATTGGTATTATTTGAGATTGAAGAGTACTGAAAACGTTGTGTGGAACTCGACCCAGGTGAACCGCCGATGTGGGCTGCGGATGAAAAAGTGGATCGCTGGAACGACCTGGGAATGGACCAGTGGGTCAAGGACACAGCCTAGTTGAAGCAAGTGGGGTGCATTTACGGCGGTAGGTGATCAGCTACTGCAATACTGAAGTATTTCTACTTGGCGTTGAGCAAGCAGTCGAGGGCGTCACCCTCGAAGACGCTCTGAGAGGCCTCGAACGATCTGACGAAGGAGACGTTCTGCAACGTTTCGTACACTTCCTCGAATGTTGGACGACTGCTCGACTCGCCAGCCCAGCATTGCTTCATTAATTCCTGTGGATCCAAGGTTTTCGTTAGATAAGTTCATAAAAAATGCTGACAAAGTAGTGTTCGTAGCACCTGGCACTCGCGGGGGCAATCAACTGTAGGGACTCGGAACCGTTCGCCTGCTAGGACTCGCCTTCGGATGTCTGAGACATCGTAGCCTCGAAACGGAACGTCTCTGCTGAAAATCTGGTGAGCGCGAGGTATTCACAGTTACTTCGAAGTAGTTAGCAAGCAACAGTTGAGTTAAACTTGCTCACCTCCCACAGAAGAATGCCGAACATGAACACGTCCACAGATTTGGAGAATGGCTGGCCGCTCAGAAGCTCGGGTGGCATGTAGCTGGGTGTTCCAGCCATCGTAAACTTGGTGCTGCATTCAAGATCATTTTCAGAGTCAGCCTCTAACGGTATTCACTCAAGTGTTCAGGATGTGGCTTACCGCACAAGACCAAAGTCGCAGAGCTTAGCGACGCCTTTGGCATCAAGCAGTACGTTTGCGCTTTTCAAGTCTCTGCAAAATATTTGTCTTCGTTGAATCGGCATTCTGATGGAGCAAGATGGATCAATGCTAGCGTACCGATGAATAACAGCAGGCCTTCTAGAGTGAAGGAATCGCATGCCATTTGCAACTTCTGCCTGCGCACGCAGTGAGATCAGCTCCAGATCACCACACTACCTCTGTACTCACTTACTGCGGTGCGTGTCAATTGTTGGGAGCTTAAATACGTGTTGGTGTCGTGGAGTAAGTGACTCAGCGAGTGGTCGCAAAGCTCCATCACCATGCACAAATTCGGGGGCTCCAAGCACGCCCCGATCAAAGTGACCACATTAGGGTGCTTCAGCTTGCTACGTATGTATTTACACAGCACGTAGATACAATAAAGCAGAACAGAGTAAAAGGTATCAGCGGCGCAACGGAATACACCCTTCCTAGTTCTCAAACCTCATCACGAGCAGCTCGTCCATAAACTCCTGCTTTAGTGCTGCATCCACGCGCGGGTCAAACTTCACAACGGAAACAGTACCAACGTACAACAGTAAGTTTAACTAATGACAACTAAGCTGCATCCACGATACAGCAGCCACGTACGAGAGTTTTCAACGCGACGGACTGCTTCCGGTAGATACCCCGGTGCACCAGCGCAACACCACCTCCGCCAATCGTCTCGCACACGGTTAAATCGCGGAACTGGATATTCTCCCAGCAAGGAGCATTGCTATTATCCTCGCTGTCCATGGATCGCTGTGTATTCGAGAGGAATGCACGTTTCGCGTCGCTTCAAGTTGCATCTTTAGATGGCTACATTTGGGATCCGCCTAAATCGCACTAAATTTTCAAAAGTGATCTCCAGTTTCAACCACCGTTAAAGGGTTCCCCGCGATGTATTCTGATCTTTTTCTTTGACTGTCCGCTTGGTTGCTTTCCATCAATTATCTAGCGGGAATGGTTTGTCAAGGTTTTACTCCTGGAAAAGCAAACGCTGCCAAAGTGCAAGCTGCGAGATGGCCAACAAGAAGGACGAGACCAGCACCGAGGTGTGGGTCATGCTTGTCGGCGCGCACCAGCCCGCACGACATCTGCTTGTCATCTCAAGTGACATGATGTTGATTCTTCTGCAAACGATCGTAGCAGAGTATCCTACTTTTCTTCGCTGGTGTTGACGATATGATGGTTCGCCTGTATCTGGCCAAGCAAGAAGAAGGAGAGTGGACTCCGACGGACAACCCTGAAGCCAGAGCATTAATGGACGGCCACGGACCAATTGTTGACGCAATTTGTCACACTGAACTGTATTCGCAGGACTCCATTCGAGAGCACTTTAATCGTCTTGGGAGGGACGACGTACACGTGCTTGTGCGGGTTGTTTGGCCACAAGTGCCGCTCGGAAAATGGACACGTGCATTACTCAAGTTGCCTGACAAGGTATCATTCATGGTTCTGTGGTGCAGAGTTGTTGGCACTACGCAAACCTCCAGCTTCCCGGTTATTATCAACGTGATGCACTATGATTTTGAATTGCAAGTTCTCGTCAAGAAGGCGACATTTGCCGACGAATCTGAAGTTGAAGAAGTGAGCATTTATCTTTACGAGGCCAAAGTTGAAAACGGCAACTGGTTGTCTATAATAGGACGGTATCCGATTTGAGCACATTTGAGAAGATTCAGAACTCCACGGAAGACAAGATACGTTTGAAGGCTCTTCACGCTACGCTGAAGCTGAAAGATGTGTTTCACGCTTTTTGCCACGATATTGTCAATGTGTTGGTCATGACGGCTCCAGGTTTTGTTGTCGCCCCGTGTTCAAAGCACTGGCACCTCACTGAACACTATCGAGCTGTGGCCGAGACGTTGAAAATGCATAGCGGAGTGACTGAACTGGTGGGGGATATCGAACGAATTAGTAAGATGGGAGCCGTTATTCCATTCATCATACCGTTCGTTGTATTGGAAAACTCATCCAGCACTGGGTGCCTTCCAAAACCCTTCCCAAAGGTCGCGCATTAAAGTTTAATCGGGAGGAATGTTTGGTGAGACCACTTTTTGGTCACATCAAACAATTCTGATGCGACTCTTAACCAGCAACGTGATTAAACACGTGACTGAACTTCACTATGCGTTCCAGCAACCACTTTGATGCGCATTAAACAAATCCATAATTTAAATAAATGACCGGATTAAAAGTGACCAAACCGTTTTATACAGGTTGTGGAAGGCACCCACTGGCAAGACGCAAATGGCGTTCACTTTGATGGTTCAAAAGGAAGTGCAGGTGTTGTATGTTTCTTGTGGAGAAAGCCAAAGCGCTGCTCACCACGCCTTCATGCGTCGATCCAAGTCCTTTCTGAGGTGTATCGAGGAAGACTTGCCGAAAGTGGATGATGCGAGGATATTTTTTATTTTCCCGCAGCTGCAATTGTACACGTTTGACTTTATTTGCGTCCTGCTGACTGGAAGGTCTTCCTTGATCGAACCGAAAGGGCCAGAGAGTGTTCGGAAGGAGCCCAAAGCTAGGGAAAAAGGCCGCAGAAACTGCGCTATCTTCTTGGACGAGTTCCCGCGAATCAACAACGATAACCCCATGACTAGTGAGCCAGCGATTCGTTTGATGCTAAACGTTTTTCGAGCATTTGGTCTCGCTGTCATTCTAAGTACCACGAGTGCTACTGCAAGCGATCTCGAGGCCATGGATGCTGGTAGATACCTACAACAGAGTGGTGAGGTGTGGTGCGTAGTGCGGCCTTCATTGTCACCTTTTGAATGCGCTTCACGGGAAGTATTGCCGTGTGACTTGCTGAAGATCATTGAAAATAGTCGGCCGTCATTTGCAGAGATTGCAGC
The DNA here is from genome assembly GCA_000500205.2 of Phytophthora lateralis. NCBI lineage: Eukaryota > Oomycota > Peronosporomycetes > Peronosporales > Peronosporaceae > Phytophthora > Phytophthora lateralis. The sequence continues at coordinate 158 of AWVV02004062.1, read as the reverse complement.
CGAATACACAACGAAGAACGCATTGGGTCATGGCGTTGGGGAGTACATGGATAGGATGGCTGAAGCGCTGGCAAATGGTTACATTTTATAAAGGTCGTATTCGGGCATGACATGGACTTAGGTTTGGTAATTTATGATCCGATGATTTCGCACTGGTC
>AWVV02004060.1:0-13594 GCA_000500205.2 Phytophthora lateralis | reverse complement strand
CCTGCTTGGCACTTCAACCGGTTGCACCCTCACTCGTTAACTATACTAAAGCTAAGTCACACTAAAATGCAGACATGGCATTGGCCATGCTGGTTTTCTGGCGTACAAGCACCTTCAAGTCTTCTCGACCATCACTGGCTTCTCCCTTCTTCCGTCATGTCGATATTGTCATACTTGCTGCTCTTCCTTCGTCTGTCGACGCCACGCCACGGGCTCGCACTGATAGAAGTCGTGTCTCTCAGCTTGTTCCCGTCACAAGCATTCAACACGTTGGATTCGTTAGGTTTATCACATTGATCGTTGGCTGGGGTTGATATCATCCGAAGTTTACATCCGTTCCTTCGGGCTCATACGCTGGAAAAGAAGATAAGAATAGGAACAGCTAAAGTTACATTAACGCTCAACCTGTCCATCTTTGTCCTGGTCAGACTAATACCACTACAACCATCGTGACCATTACTTTTGACATCAGTGAAGCAAAATGGCGGCTTCAGGAACGCGAATTCAGCCGTCGATCACCAGCCACATTCTGGTGGATACCCGATTCTTTGACCACATTCGGCAATTGCTTTTCAACCCTTTGCGCATGTGGAAGCGGCTTCAGGTCAGCTATTACGGTGGCAAGTACTCAATCGAGCGAGTGTTAGCTCTAGAGACGTACACACGAACTGCATCGTTGGCACGAGTATTGCTAGTATGCATTGGGACGCCAGTACCGATGATTACACTCGTCGTATTGCAAGAAATGATCCCCCTGCAAGACCCAGCGGAAGGCTGGCGCGTGCAATATGGATTCTGGCTTCGAGTATGGATTTTAGCGTTTGTGGTCGGCCAGGCAATTACTGGTCAAGCGAGATATCTTATCGATGGTGTAGTCATTTCGGAAATACGTCTGGGTGTGTTGTCAGCTTTTACAGCAGCTCTTTTCACTGGTATTGCAGCTATCATAGCTGCGTTTGTCATTTTCCCATTTCCGTTCTTCGTGTTGACGCTGACACCGCTATTCTATCTGCTCCACATCATTGCATTTCGGATTATAATCGGCGGACAAATTGTTCATGAAATGGTAACACACTCCACGCAGCTTATTAGGTACATTATCTTCGTCTGCGCCCAGGTCATGGTGGCTGTCGTGTATCCGATGTACGAGTCCTTGTTTCGCGTCGCTGAAGGCTCGCGATACCAGCTTCTAGTTATTCTTCTCCAGCCTGTGCTCAAAGTAGCTGTAAAAAACATGTTACTCCGCTGCACAGATCACATGGAAGATATGATACCGGAGACTGTTATCTTCACAGTTGACTTTTTCAACTCGCTATACATTTCGACTTGCATGCAGAGTGCGTCTTCTCTAAGTTCCACCATGGCCATCACAGCAACGGATCTTTTGCAAACGAGTATTATGCTGTATGGTTTACTTCGTCGCACCAGCTCAATGCGATCAAAACTATGCAACGTCACCACTGCCACAGCTGGCACAAACAACGTTTTAGCGATGCTGTGCTCACTGTGTCGACATCCCGAAATATTGAAGACGCAAACAGGTCTTGGCGTTAAAATCCGTTCTTGTCTTCCGCACGTTGTATCCGAAGTAGACAAAACCCATTTGGAGAGTCTGGAGAAAACAATAGACGAAAATCACCCCTCCAGAAATACCAGCAGCAAGACAACAAGACCTGGCCTTACTGACAAGTCATTCCAACTCATTCAAACGCCTCGCTCGATAAAAAGGATCGATTCGATCCACCCTATCTTGCCTAATGCTCCCGACGACCTCAAGACTGGGCTCGATAGTCAAACAAAATGCGTGGTTATTTGCGAAACCTTAGAGACACTCTTTACCACAGAGTGCATCGTGGTTGCTTCATACGTGGAAGCGATTGTTCCCTTGTTTTACTGCACTTACATGATTATGATGACTCACCTTTCGAGTGCCAAGTACCACACCGAGATGGTTGGAATAACCCACGACAACGTTGACTCAACAGTCCGTCCAGTGCTCGTGTTCGGACTGCTGCAGCTTGTATCTTTTACCTTTCTTGCCGTTGTTATCAAACGCAACTGTGGAATGAAGGCGTTATACCAGCTTGGCTTCGTACTTGAGACGCAAATGTCCTTGATTCACGGCAAGTTGATGCTCTGGGTGGTTGTCACATTTTGTTTTCGAGTTATTCATTTCGGTATGTACATGTATTGCGAAGTACTTCTACTACGAATGCCATTAATTAATGGTTGTTTGTATTCACAGGCATGGACTTTACGTTTCAGTTCGCGTGGATAAATGGCTAGTAATTCGTTCGCTGCCTACTCGGCTGATAATTTCTACAGCTAAGGATAAATTAAGTACATCGAAGCAACAACCAAGATCGCGCATTTGTCGTATTATGCTCTCTTCTTGTGCATTCCCTTTCTGTGGTCATCACTACCCTTGTGGGATCCAGAATCGAGGAAATCCGAGGCGAATAAATTCAAACTTAAAGTCAACACCTAGAAGAAAGGGGACGAAGACGTTGTTAGTCAAGCCTGGAGAACTCGCGACAATCTCTAAAACGTACCGAAATGTGTCACTCGAAAGCATAACGTGATCACCATCCACATCATCATCTTGCACTGAACTAGCGATCGCTGTGCTTCCAATACAAATGCAAGCTGATACAACGCCTGTATTCCGCAGTTACGATGGATAACCACCATCAAAAGCAGGAAAGATGCGATTTGGAGTAGCCCGAACACGACGAGCGGAAGCACTGCGGACGTCACGTTCTCACGAGTGACACCATTCATCTCACCATGATACTGGGCATTTGGTAGATGTACCATCCAGACCATGTAGCTACTATAAAACAAAGGTATAAAGGCCTCTAAGAAAGCGATGAGGACGAGGCACTCAGTTGTAAAAAGGACTTGAAATGACTCAAGCAGGATAGTGGAGCGCTTCATAGCAGGAGGTATCGTCTTCGTTACTTCAGGTACGATCGGGTGAATGACCTTCTTGTTCTTGAGCGTACGCATTGGCTGATGATGGTGGAATGCTGATTCTTCGGTAGAATATGTAGCGATTCGATCCAGGGTTTCGAGCAAGCGTTTATTTGCAGCAGTAATTTCATGCGGGATGCTTGAGTGTCTACGGAGGCCAAGGTGCGATTGTTTCTTTAGGCTTTCAGGATTGCGACACAGCCAGCACATCACAGTAAGAAGATTATTGTCGAGATCCGTTTTCGCGTTGACCGTCCGATGAAGTCTCGGCAAAATTGTAGCAGTGCGACGATGTAATCCGTAAAGCATTGTAGCAGTTTGGGATAGGTCCGTGATTGTAATGGCTAAAATTGCTGTGATTGAATTCGTGCTCTGCATGCAAGTAGAAATGTAAATCGCATTGAAGAAATCCGCAGTAAAAATGACTTCCACGGGAGCCATGTCTTCGAGAACCTTTGCAAAATGTAGCACAAGATTTTTCAAGGCCACCTTTATGACAGGCAGGGCCAAGATGACTGGAAGTTCATACTTCGTTCCTTCTGCTGCGCGGAAAAGCATTTCATACACCGGGAAAATGAATACTGTCGAGGTCTGAGCACAGACAAAGCGTACACAGCGACTCACTTGGACGTGGTTGGCTAGCATTCGTTGAAAAGAATCTGCGCCGATAACTATTCGGATTACGATGATCAACAGGAGGTAGTATGGGGGCGTCACAAACATGACGTAAAACGGAATTGGAAAAACCGCCACTGCACATACTACCATCGAAAAGGCAACTGCGCATAGTGGCATTATCACGTAAACGGTAAGCCTTTCAAACGTAGTCACAGCAAACTCATCGATGAGGAGCGTGGCTTGGATCAATAATGCGTGAGTCACGATGCCCACCAGCACAGCTGCTCGAATCCACATCCCATAGTTCGCACTCCAGCCTTCCCTCAACTCTTGCAGCGGGATGAGCTCCTGACCGAAGATAAGTGCCACCATTGGTAGTGGTGTGGCCAAGCACACTAGGAAAACTCGTTTTAACGACGTGTTTCTGCAGTATTCCTCCAAGGCGAGACCACGTTGGATAGAATAGTTGCCACCGTAATAGCTGACTTGCATGCACTGCCATTTGTGCAAAAGTCTTGATCCCCAGAGTTTCCATCGACTTCTCGTCGGTATCCGCGACTCCAAGTCACCAGTCGGACCAGACGATGGAGCGATCGACGTCATGTTTACAAACCTAAATTGAGTATGATGGAGCTTGGTTCGTTTCGTTTTGGATCCAGTCTTCAAATAAAATCCTCACCCGACAGCACTGCACTTCAGTACTACTAGTAGTAGCCAAGTACTACTACTAGTAGTACTTGGCTATTTGTCGCCAAGGTTTTGCTGCATGGCTACACATGCGGAGTCCAGAACTTTGGAAACCCAAGTCGAACAAATTCAAGCTTGAAATCGACGCCTGCATCAAAAGGAACATAGATATAAACACATTTTGCCATGCAAGTCATAACTTAAAAAGACGTACCGAAGTGCACGACCCGGAAGCATAGCGTTATAACCATCCAAAGCATCATTTTGCATTGAACTAACGATCTTTGCTTCTCCAGCACGAACGCAAGTTGATATAGAGCTCTCATCCCACAGTTTTTCTTGATGAGTACCACCAGCAGCACGAACGACAGAATTTGCAGCAGTCCGAACACAAAGAGGGGTAATATGGTACCTCCAACGTTTTCGCTCGTGACTCCTTTCATCTCGGTGTGATACTGAGCATTACGAAGGTGCACCATGATCAGCATGTAACTGCAATAAAACAACGGCATAAAAGCCTCGAGATAGGCTGTGATGAGCAGGCATTCCGTAGTGAAAAGCGTCTCGAGCGATTCTAGAAGGATAGTAGAGCGGTCCGATGCCGGATATTGCGATGGAACTGAGTTCTTCAACAACAATGGAGGCTTGTAAACGCCGGGAATGAGTGGGTGAATGACTTTCATTCGAGTTCGTGTACAAATCAAACCAAAACACCCGGGTGGAAAGTAATATTCTGAGTGAGTGCACTCGGAAAACGAGGACCCAGGGCGAGCACACGTGGGGCTGGGGGCTTCCCATATTCTCCGCCGTTTTCGTTGAGGATCCCACTAAGACTGTCGAGAAGGCGCTTATTCACCTGGGAAATTTGGTGTGGAAGGCACGACTGCTTACGAATGCCTGCGTGAACTTGCTTCCTAAAACTTGCAGGATTTCGGCACAAGGAGCAAATCATAGACAACATATTGCCGTGATCATAAGCATTATTGACAACCTGACGAAGTCTGGCCAGTATGCTGGTTGTGCGTCGCTGGAGTCCGTACAGCATTATGATGGTCTGCGATAAATCTGTGATTGTAATGGCTAAAACAGTGGTAACTGAAGTCGCACTCTGCATGCAAGTCGCAATGTACACCGCATTGAAGAAATCTGCCGTAAAAATTACCTCCACAGGGATCATATCCTCCAACGCTTTTGCGTAGTGCAACACCACGTTTTTCGAGACCACTTTGATCGCGGGTAAAAGCAAAATTACAGGAAGCTGGTACTGAGTTCCTTCTGCGGCGCGAAACAGCATCTCATATACTGGGAAAATTGCGACTGTCGAAGTTTGAGCACACACAAAACGAACGCAACGACTCACTTGAACTCGGTTTGCGAGAACTTGACGCATAATTTGGGGCCCCACAACCACTCGAATCGAAGTAACCAGCAGAAGGAAAAACGGCGGCATCACGAACCAAACGAAGAACGGGATCGGGAATACCAATTGCGCTGCTAAGATCATCGATAAAGCGACGATGCCTATCGTCATAATCACGTAGAGTAAAAGCGTCTGCCATACGGAGACTATAAAGTTGTCGATGAGATACGTCCCTTGTATAAGCAATCCGTGGGTCACGATAGCCACCAACACTCCTGTTCGAATCCATAGCCCGTAATTTGCGCTCCATTTTTCGCTCAAATCTTGCAGGGGGATCAATTCTTCACCGTAGACAAGAACTATCATCGGCAGTGGGGTCGCGAGAAATACTAGTAGCACTCGCGCTGGCGAGGTATTCTTGGTATATTCCTCTACCTTATGACACATTGAATTTGCTTTTTGCCATTTTGAAGTTGAAAAGGTGTAGAGCGAGCACTCGATGGATGGAATATTTGCCGCCGTAGTAGCTGACCTGCATCCGCCGCCATAGACGCACAAGCTTAGCGCCGCGGACTCTCCATCGACTTTCGCTTGAGTTTGCAGCGGCGCCCGGGTGAGGTGATGTTGGCGCCACAGAGACCATCTCAACAAGGTGGTCCGGAATAATGGCGAAACTGTCCGTGGCTCTTCTTGGAACTTGGGTCTCTTTTTCATTCTACTTTTATTGGATGTCGTTTGACTACGAAATTTTCATGCACGGTGCATCCTGGACCTCTAAATGCATATACTGCACTAATAAATAGTACCAAATATTTACAAAACGCTTCCAAACGACTTTTTACGAGTCTCCAACAACGCATAAAACGAGGTAATGCATACATTTTCGTGCAAATAGAGCATACCTTGACTATTATGAAAGCATGAACACCTCATGAAGTACTGTGAGCGGCAGCCTTTCACGGGTTCTAGCTCTGAGAGCCTCAACAAGTTAGGCCTTTATCAACACAAACCTTCAAGGTTCATGCTGCACGTACCCTGCTTCGATGCGACCCAGCAGTGGCACGGCTTGTGTAAGGCAATTAGGCTGACCTCCACGCCATGGTCTTCCGTCGTCTTCCAGCTTCCAGTGGCAAAAACGTGCGCACACCTAAGTTAGATTGCCCACGCATTTGTTCTTTCGCCCATGGAGACACCCACTGCAGCAGCTGGAAAAGCGTCGGCATCGACTTCGTCTAGCATGGCCCAAGTCCACAGTGCGTGGTTGGCAGCCGGTGCCAACTCGGACGTCGCAACTATGCGCCAGCTACGCAGTCAATTCGCTGAATGGCTCGACCTTCAACGGGTAAGCAAAGCAGTCGGAAACTCTAATCATCGAAGTGACGCCGAACGTGCCCTTATTGCAGCAAGTGCGGACTGCGGACACGACCTCCAGGACGCAACGTCAGGAGCGATTCTGTAGCTGGTCCGACTTCCATTTGCGGACGTTAGGCGCTTCAGCGCTGCATACGGCGGCGTGGGAAGGGAACCTCGAGATCATGCAGTTCGTGCTCGAAGCGGGCCAGCATCCTGACACGAGAGACGACGACGACGGCATGACGCCTATGATGGTGGCCATCCTACGCCTGAATCTCATGACGATGCGCTGCGTGTTCCACCATGGCCAAACTGTGCGCCGCAACCTCGTTGTAGACGTAAGAGAGGAGCTCACTGAATTTGAGACTTGCCAATCCTAATTTCGGTGGTAAACTGTAGTGTCGAGCTGAGGAAGAGGGGCGAGTGAAGCTGGTGATTGAAGTCGTGAAGCTCCTGCTTCGGTTCGGCGCTGACGTTAACGCGCCGATTCAAGTGCACCGGTTACTTGTTGAGGGCAGCGCGAGTCTGACTGATTTGACCTTGCGTTCCTGGCAGGACGGCAAGACAGCGCTACTCTGTTCAACTAGTGACGAAGCATACGAAGTGGCCAAATTCTTGCTGGACGCGGGTGCAAGTATTGACGCTCAGGACCAGGTTTGTACTGGAGCAACAGATGTGTAGTGCGTTTGCCTATTGACGCCGTGCGTTCTTTTCTTGCGTTAGAGGGGCAGGACGGCACTGCACGGCTGTGTTCAACAAGGAGGGCTACTGGTGACGAACCTGCTACTGGAACGCGGCGCTAACATCGATCTGAAGGATGTGGACGACGTCTCGCCATTGACACTCGTCCTCCAACGGGTCGACCTGAACGTACTGCAGCTCTTCATGAACCATCATCAATGTGTCACTTCGCCTCAGCGGCTCGATTTCGGAATGGCAGTGCTGCTACAGGCTGTAGACATCCAATCGGAGGAGGTGGTTCGATTCATTGTGGAGAACGAGTACGCGTCGGTGATGGCACGCAACCCTGGAGGTGAGACACCGCTGCATCGAGCCATTTTGTGTCGGAACCCTGCGCTCATGGAGCTACTAGTCGGCTTAGACCCGACGGGAGACAGCCTGACGACGATAACGAAAGATATGGAGACTCCAGCGCACTATGCAGCAAAATTCGGCTCAGACAAGGAAATGGAGATGTTGTTGCAGTGTCTCGTCAGTGCGCTCGGAGACCTGCAGGAGCTTGGGGCAGCAAACCCTCTGACTTTCGTGGACAAAAGCGGTATGACATGTCTGTTCCTAGTTGGCACCAGCGTTTTGGGCAACACCGAGGACAATGCAGACCTGGAAGCTGAAGTCAGAAGGTTGGAAGTCCGCGACACCAAGGTGGAATTGCTGTTACGCCATGGAGCACCGCTATTCCCAATTGGCTTCCTCGTCAACGAGTTGAACCCAGCTGGTGTAACTATGCTGCGCATCTGCTTCCCTGTCGCCGTACAGCGTTGCCTGCAAACGTGGCTGCTAGAAGATAAAAGTCATCATGATGAGCCTGAAGACCAAGAGGTATCGCAGAATGGAACTGCAGTTGTCTCGGTGGAATCGTTGGCTGAACTGTGTGCGAAATGGATCACGGGCGTGGCTTGCGCCAACACGTGGACATCACTACTCGATATTATCGTTTGTGCTGGATACTGCCATGAGGTCGTGCCATTGCTTGCGAGCTTACCAATTCAGAGATCGGCACTGCTAGCTTTCCTGCAGCAGCTCGAAAAATTTGTCGATCAGCAGCTCTACCACCCTCTGCTGCTCCAGCTACATGACGAATTGCTGGAAGTATGTGACGCGGGAACGACGCCAAGAACTGGACAACCATAATTTGAGTCCTACCCTCTCACGTCCATAGATCCTTTGAGCGGCCCCTGTTAATTAATTAATTACGGTATCCCTGGTTTTTAAATTGAAAAGTAAAGTCGACACCTGTGCCAACACAGTGCAACGTATAAGGAAGAAAACAGGGCATCGACATAGCAGAAGCTCCACGTACCGAAGCGAACCACTCGAAAGCACAACGTGATCAACACCCAGAAAATAAGTTTTCCCTGAATCAACGGCATCTGCGTCTCCAGTACGAACGCGAGCTGGTACATCATCCCCATCCCGCAATTTCGCTTAATCACGACGGCTAGCGGCAGGAACGTCGCGGTCTGAAGTAAACCGAACACGAACACAGGAATGATCGTGGCTCTTACATTGTCGGGTGTGACGTTGGTCATCTCTGTGTGGTAGCGAGCGCTCGGGAGATGAACCATCACGGCCATGTAGCAGCAATAGAACAAGGGGACAAGGGTCTCCAAGTAAGCCGTGACGACTATACATTCGGTAGTGAAAAGAGCCTCAAGGTTTTCACAAAGAATACTTGTTGAGCCCAGAGTGGGTATGTTCTGGTTACCGCGTTGATTCGTGAATTTCACCGCCCATGTAACTTGTAATGGGTCCAAGGGATGAATCACGTCGCTGCGCTTTTGACAAAAATGCGCTGGGTCTTGCGTTCTGTGTTGCTATCGGGAGCCTTAATACAATTTGGTGACGAAGCGAATTCGAGTAAGCTGGAAGATTTATCACCATCACAGCTTAATGCGGTAGGGATCTTTTGCAGGCGTCCCAGAAGCTCCTTGTTCTCTGCAGACAGAACAAGGGGGAGACAGGAACGGAATGTAATATTAGTTCGTGCCTGTCTTCCAAACTTCTTGTGATCTCGACACACAGAAGAAAGGGCGCTGAGTAGGTTGCCACACTCTGGATTGGTATCCATACAACGGCGAAGAATTGTCGCGGCGCGTTGGTGCAGCCCGTAGAGCATTATTATGGTCTGGAATAGGTCAGTTATAGTGATGGCTATGATTGCTCTAGATGAAGATGAACTCTGCACGCAAGTAGCAATGTACACCGAATTGAAGAAATCCACTGTAAAAATGACAGCCTCCGGCAACATATCCTCCATGCTCGTCATGCATCGAAACACAACATTTTTCACTGCAACCTTGATCAATGGTAAGAGGAGAATGACAGGGAGTTGGTACGATGACCCTTTTGCGATGCGGAACAACGTCTCGTAAGCCGGATACGTGACGACCATCACGTTCTGCACTGCCACAAAGGTAATATACAGAATTAGTTGGTCACGATGCTGGAGCATTTGGCGAATGGTTCGAGCTCCCAGAATGATCTGATGCGAAATGGCCAGCGCCACATAAAACACTGGAGCCAACGTCAACACGAAGAATGGAACTGGGAAAATGAGCACGGCTGAAATGGCTATGGCAAATGCTGTGAAAATGACCGATGCGCAAGCCGACAACAAGATCAATCGAGGTAGAGATATATAAACGCCATCAATGAGATACGTCGCCTGGGTTATCAGAGTGTGAGCCACTACGAACGAGAGTATCCCCGATTGAATCCAAAACCCGTAGTTCACACGCCATCCTTCGCTTGGATCTTGTAGCGGCAGTAAAGCATGGATGCTAATGAAGACGACCATAGGTAATGGAGTTCCAACGCATACAAGTAGCACTCGGATCAGCGACGTATGCTTTGTGTAGTCTTCTAGAGCGAGAAGCCGATGGATAGAGTATTTACCGCCATAATAAGTGGGTTGCAGGTGCTTCCAGGCATGTACAAGTTTCGCCAGCCAACTCGACGGTGAACTTGAACACATTCGATCGACGAATATTGTTGAGCTGCTGGAATGGATGTGAACCACCAAGAATAACACGACTATTTTCAGAAGCAACATTGTTGCCCAACTAACGTTATCCTAAGTGTACTGCTTCGAAATCTCCTCTCGATATTTCAGATAGTCCAAATACTTCTCCCAATTCGCGTAGCCAACTGCATTACCCGTTGGCGGTAGTTCCAAGATCTCGCGCACCTGCTTGGACGATTTTCTATCGAGAAACCATTTCTTGTACGTGTACCTAAGCTTAATGGCGTCAACTTTAGCGACCGCGGCGGCGAATGCTTGCTGCTCCTTGTAAAAATCCATATACTTCAGGTACATGGGCCAGTGTGCGTAGGTAACTGCGTCGCCTTTTGCCGGAAGACTGAGCAATGTGCGCACGTCCGCTAACGTTTTGCCGCCTCGAAACCAGCCCCGGAACATCGCTTCTATTTTGATGTCGTTCATCTTTGCCTCGAACTTGGCGATCACTGCGGGGTCGATCGCCCTCTCTTCTGAGCCACCGCTCTTGTCGGCAGTTCCATCGTCTTTGTCGCCCACATTATTGTTCTCTAGACCCACCGCTTCGTTGCTCCTTAGTCCCCGCCTGTCGTTCTGGAGTTTGCTTGACCGTAGTCTAGAAGCCTTGGGTTTTTGCATGGTGCTTGACGTCACGTCGATGCTCGCCAGGAGGGTGGCTGCAGCCAGCAACAACCATCTCACCCGCATAATTATCGTGAGGTTCCGACTCGTGATAGAGCGAATGGAGAACGGAATTTCGAGTCGACTGCAGGAAATCGATGCTGTCGGGAAACTAACTCTTGAGTCTTGACTGTCGATTAGGCCACCATACGGTGAGCTGGTCTTTTGATTTGCACTCCGAAGACATCGATGTACATGTACAGACGACCCTCTCTGCTGTGATAGCTAGCATTTTATTACCGAATGGAGGTCCAGTGTGTGATACATTCTATCTCGATGGTGGTCACTATCTCGACTGGCACTGGGTGGATAAGCCTTAGCAAGCGAGCTCATTTCTAAAATCTCAGCACAACGACTACAAAACCTCCAACCTCATTGCATTTACCCCCCCCCCGCTAACACGCCCAGGAAACGGCAACCGCTTGATGCAAACATTATCGTTTCACATTTAATTAAGCGCCACTGTCTGGCTTAGCTTTTTGTTAGGGTCGAAGCAATGATATGTGTTAGTTGACTTCGTGCGATACAGTTAACTTTAGAGATGAATTAGGCCGAAAGCAAGACTCGAAAACAATAGTGCGTTTCTTTTTTAATTGGGGGGGGGGGCTTTTCATAGTACGGTACCTTTGATTAATGATATTCAGTTTTTTTGCATTAACGATAGGGTAGAGAGTGGAGAACATGTATGAGAGTGACTATTGACACAACATCATTTTGTAAATGTACTAGGTTTTGTATTTTTTTTTCTTCTACCAAAATTGTCAGAGGGGTGAATTGCCCACAAGGTACAATAATTATTGGTATTATAGTTAAACCTAAGAGCAAGCATGGTCACATCTCTCTCGGCTCAGGGTGATTGTGGGGGGCCAGGCTTGGATGTCTCACACGTAGATGTCTCGTTGACACCCTCAATTCAGTACAGTATCGTCCTGTGCATGGCTTCTTTTGTTTAGCATAGTATTCGAGCATGCCACTTGACTGACAGGCTGTCGATTTTTCATATTTTCAACACTTAGCAGTAGATGCGGAAGTTCTTAGGAATACAACGCATTCAGTTTATTAGCAATAGCTCATCACGAGGCAGACGTGCCAATCTACTCTTTACAATTACCACTTCGCTAAACGATGCGTTATACTATCGGCAGTCTAAGTAGCATGGCATATTTTACCAAACACGTTGAGCCACCACCGTAAGAAAGCGCTGCTGGAAGGTGGCGGCGCGGAATGTTTTCTCCACGCGTTGAGCGCCGGGAGCAAGTTAATACCCGCTTCTTCAGGTTCCTTCCTGTCTTTGGAAACTTACTCACTTGGCAAATACATGCATACCATGAGAGGCAATACTCGCGCTTCCGTGAAGCCATACCATTTTGCCAGCAGGTCAAACGTTAAATGGTTCACTGTGGTGCTAAAGTTCCGACGGTCAGTTTGCGGTCTGCAAATATAAAGGCGGAAATATTTCGAGAGGAAGCAACTGCTCACGGAAAGTCAACCCCGTCGTTGGTAAAGACAATCCTCTTAGTCGTGATATCCTGGATTGTGATTCACTCCATACACCCAATGACCAACGCTTTACAAGTCAAGTCAATTATGCCGGTACTGGTTGCGATCCGGCGGCGGAAACATCCATTATTATTGACTAACTGCCCCACTGCTCCGGCGGCGGAAATAAATATGACCCCCTCCCACCGTGGGTTCCACCGTCCGTGACAAAGTTCCCTGTCGCCAGTGACGAACAGGAAGGGCCACAAATGGATTAATAAATCCTTCACACATTTTCACCACGGATCACAACGTTACCCAAGACTACCGTATATACCTATTTGTAGAGTTATCCAATCTGCTGCAACATGTTACGCATTGGTGGGGCCCATACAGAATGAGGGTGCAGTACACAGCTATCTGTTTTTAATACCGGTGATCCTACCACATACTCTCCACAACGACGCCAGTCCTGACGGCACAATTCGGACAACTGGCAGGCTGCCAGTGGCAGCATTGCAAGCTTTACTGATACATGTACTATCCTACTTTTGAATCTGATCGTCCCAACAACGAATACCAGACCAGACGGTTGTTGAATCACATCACCCATGACACTGTGTGCTAGGGATGGTTTTGGACGACTTCTAAACAGTCCAAAACACTTCCAGAAAATGCCCGAAATTCCGTTCAAAATTCAAATCTGT